>CM040242.1:297245404-297531770 GCA_022545495.1 Chrysanthemum lavandulifolium
ACTATTAACTATTATTCTTATTGAGAATAAGTCTTGGCGTAATCCACTTCACTTCAAGAGAAACACTTGACATTAAAATCAAGATAATCGACTTTCACATAATTCCCAACAACGCATGTCGATCGGATGCATTACTTCATGAGCTGTTAGGTGACATGGATAATATTCGTATGTAGTATTAGTTGTTGTTCTTGTAGTTGTAGTTCTTTGTTATGCGTAGTTGTTGTTGTTGTTCTTTTAGTTGTTGTTGATGAGTTGTTGTTCTGGTAGTTGTTGTTGTTGATGTTGTTGTTGTTGTTGTTGTAGTTGTTGTTCTGGTAGTTGTTGTTGTTGATGTTGTTGTCGTTGTTCTTGTAATATGTATCCGTCAAGTATTTTTATAAATCAAAGCACATCTTTGGATTTGTAAAGCTGGTCATGTTCTAAGTTAACATATCACTTATTAGTATGTACCTTTCAATTTGACCATGTTCTAAGTTAACAAGATTATGGTTTCCAAACACCCTTTTCCAATACTAAATTACACATGAATAAAGAAACAACTTGACAACATAACGAAATGATCAAACGAAACAACTCGGCAAGCAAACGAAACAACTCAAACGATATTATACACAACACGACATAGACCATATGCTACACACGACATACGAAACAACTCAAACGAAACAACTTGACAACAAAACGAAATAGATCAAACAAAACAACTCGCCATTCAATTATTTTCCTCACTACTTCCCTTTCTCGCTAGAACTCGCACCATCTTTTCCTTCCTTTGCTTGATTAATTGTTCAAACAATGCTTCAAGATTTGTTACCCTATTTCCGCATCATCAAATGTGTAATCGAACGGGCTTTTTTCACTTCATCTTTTTCCTTCCTTTGCTTGACTTAATCGCTCCCACATTGCTTGACTTCCAGAGGTTTGCTCCTCCATTCCATAATGCGGTAGCTTCACCGTCCAAATACACTCAGTAGAATCGCTCTTTCCTTAACCATTCCGAACGCGGTCTCTCATAACGGGTCTATGTTCTTATAAGAACCATATTCATCATAAATTTCGACCCATTCGTATCAAGAACTCGAGTAAAGAGATATATGGACGATAAAACCGCTTACCACTCTTTTTCCTATGCAGAATCGACCATTTTATTATTACGTGTGTTTGTGGTTATTTATGTTTTGACGGGATATATAAGGAAAACTTTATGGGAAAAATAATGGCGGGAAAATGTATTTAATTTTAAATTAAAGTATTTGATTATAAATATAAACTATTTAATTTTCATTCTATATTAAATAAAATTATTTAAATTAAATAAAAATAATTTTTAAAATTAAATAAACTAATTAAAATAATGGCGGGAAACTATTGGCGGTAAAAATAATGGCGGAAACAATTGGCGGTAAATATTTTTTAATTCTATAAATGTATTTAATTTTAAATTAAAGTATTTAATCATAAATATAAACTATTTAATTTTAATTTATATTAAATAAAATTATTTAAAATAAATAATTTAACTAAAAGCTGTGTTAAAAATAGATTTAACAATTTGGGATGACAATGTCGTCCCAAAGTGTTTAAGGGTCCAAAAATCTTGGGATGTATTTAATTTTCGTGAAAAGTTATTTAAATACTAAAAATGAAATAATTACAAAATGGGACGACATTGTCGTCCCAAACCGTATGGGTCAAAAGTTTTAGTCGATCTTTGATTTGTTGAAAAGCGTGTGGGTCCTACTTTGCAATTTGGGACGACAAAGTCGACCCAAATAATTTGTCCGTCCCCAAACTATGATTTTGGTGTAGTGGCTGTTGATGGGTTATACCGAGATGGTATATCAATGTGGAAAAATATGATTATGTCATTTGATATGAAAAGTACCAAGTTTGCGTAAATATATCTCCCGGTAGTCTATCAAACTATAATGAAATTTGTTTTAACATATCTAAGCTAAAGGAGTCTCTTGTGGTGCTTGAATGGAAGACAGTAATGGGAAAGAAGTTTATGGTGTAATGGATGATGGAGAATGGTGATCCAAAATTGTTTACAAAACTATTCACCATTGACTCACCGATAGATCATGGATAAAACAAATTAATTTAGTAAGAGTGTGTGACAACCCGTACTTTCAGGTCATTTCTCGACACCATTCATGTCTCATTATTTCAACATTTATAGTAAACTTGGTTTACTTGTTTCAAATCACAGAACCTTGAAGGTTTAGCGCGAATTCATGACCATGACATCACATACATTTCATATGGACTATGATTAGTCTACATTACATTGACATCATGTGCATCTCATTAGTGCATTCACGACATTTCATTTCACTTGCAACGCGTAATTTTATATTTAATAATCTTTATCGCGTGAGTTATTATTTTGTATATTTAATCCGTTACTTTCAAAATGATCCCGAGGTATTTTTTAAACTTACATTTAGTTTATAAAAACTATATTTTTAGTTTTCCTAGTGTTTCAAACTTATTTGGTACATAAATCGTTAAAGTTTAATTATTACGTCGTTTTCTTAAAAATTATA
The DNA here is from genome assembly GCA_022545495.1 of Chrysanthemum lavandulifolium. Taxonomy (NCBI): domain Eukaryota; kingdom Viridiplantae; phylum Streptophyta; class Magnoliopsida; order Asterales; family Asteraceae; genus Chrysanthemum; species Chrysanthemum lavandulifolium. The sequence continues at coordinate 297,247,957 of CM040242.1, forward strand.
CGATAATTATTTTATCACCCAAATTTCACAAGGAAAGTATTTTTACAATTTTTAATATCTCATTACATTCTATTTTGATCTACTAAAAATACTTTCTACCTAAAAATTATCATTTACTTTATAAGTTACAAATAACTACATATCTACTTGCACCTTTTTCTTACAACTTGTTACAAGTAAATGTATATACATTTTATAAAAAAAAAAATAGATATTTTGAGGACAAGATACCCAAAAATCCGGCCCCTTGAGGGTGTATTAATTGATTGGTAAGGTTTTGATTTTTCATGTTTCTACACTTTCTCATAAAGTCTTACATGACTAAATCATTTCATTCATTTTTCACATACTCCTTCAAGTGTTAAAACTTTCTTCTCTCTTTTGGGTGCTTCATAACCGGTTCTACATCAAGGTGCCAAGGGGATCAAAATTTTCAAGTTTAAGTGTTAAAACAATCTAGTATATACTCTATATAAGGTTTTGAAATAAAAACCAAGGGTATTTAAGTTAATCCTTGTTACTTTCACCTCATCATTTTCACTAGTAAGCAAGTTTCTTTCATTTTCATGTTTCCTTTTCATTTTCATATGTTTCTTTTCATTTTTGGAGCTTATATGCATGTTATGTGATTTATACCATTTATTTCATGATTTATTGAGTTATATTACATATTGGTCATCCTATAAATATTCCTTGGTATTCTTTGGTCTTGATGGTGATTAGGAACCCATGACACCCTAAGAAGGTGTATGGTAGGATTAGATTAGTTTTGGAGTTGATTTGAAGGGATTAGAATAGGTTTTGTCCGAGAAAAACTATTTTCGATAACTATATTTTAGGTTCTGTCCTTGTTTCAATTTCTGGAAAAACCTACTGTTGGTACGTCATTTTGGCCTTGATATTTAGAAAATATACTTTAAAACGAATCCGTGGCCTTTTGAACGGATAAAACGGAGTTATAACGGCCGTGGTGAATTTTAAAGTTTGACGACTAAACGATATTTTCAGAAAATTTCAGCTTGCTGTTTTAGTATTTTCGAGTCAAAACGAGCCTTAAGCTTCACAAATTATTTCGACTTATCAAAATATATTAGTTTACTTCGATACGAAGCTAAGGACATATTATACGTGAAAACGGATTTGAAACGACAAATATATGCACGTTTTCATAAAGTTGCCGTAAATATTATTTTCAAAAACTATATTATTTTTACGTTACAAGTATTTCATTAGTCATAACGACCATGTTTACTGTCGTTTTAACCATGATGTGAAACTTTTTGGAACGAGTTGTCTTCTAGTAAAATCAAGTTCATCGGCCATATTTTTCAAAACAAAAAGCTGTTTGTTAAGCGGAGTTATAGTGAATTAATTACGGATGTTCAAACATTGGCCGAAACTCATTTTCTGCACACAATTAACAAAAACCACCATCTTTAGCCCTTGATATCTTTATGATCGAGACATTTTGAACGAAAACTCCTGAACTGAAACTTCTAGATATCGATACAAACTTTCCAAAACCGTCGAGTTCGTTCTCTAACGATCGACGACACCGCTTTGCGACTAGTTTTCCAAAGCCATTTTTGTTAATTTCATGATTTTTCCGACGACATTGTTTTGCGACGAAAAGTGGTAATTTCACCAAAATCATTATAAAACCATTATAGGATGACATTTTGACGTAAAAACATGTAAAGTCATTTTGAAGGGTCAAGACGTCAAAAGAGTATTTTTCGACGACGAGTAATATTTTCAAAACCGTAAATGGTATAAATAACATACGAAGTGCATGCATAACATTACATTGCAACTCATGACGATCATATCCTTCACAATAGGTCAAGATTAACGATCACATTACATCTCGGTGTACTCACTTTGTCTTCGCATCATTCCACCAAGTGAGTTCCATAGCCCTACTTTTACTTGTTTTCATAAATGTTTTGGGGAGATACATGCTCAATTATTTTCATAACTATCATGATTATTTGAAACTACATGTTTAATCGAATCGAATGTTTAGTCATGCAAAGTAATCAGTATTACCATACGTAGTATTTCCATAGTATATTCATTGGACCGATGGTCTTGGTATATTCATTGACCGATGGTCTTGGTATATTCATTAGATCGATGGTCTTGGTACATTCATTGGATGATGGTCATGGTACATTCATTGAACTGATGGTCTTGGTATAAACATTGCACTAATGGTCATGGAACAATTTGAAACCGTATTTAATTAGGTGTTATATTAAGTAACTATGGATACATTAAGTTAGGCACTATCTTGTGAACTCATTTGACGGTTTGGACTTGAACATAAACTATGTCACATTTTGGCAATGGGTTGTGAACACACGTGTTGCAAGTTTTGTATGGGCGGAACTTGGGCCGAGTGGATTTTCAATACCTTTGCGCATAAACGATTTTTAAAGGCTTTACATTTCTTCATAAACTCTATGAACTCACTCAACCTTTGTGTTGACACTTTTAGCATGTCTTTATCTCGGTATCTAAGGCATTCACTTCATGGCATGCATTTGGACACATCATGGAGTCGCGATGACGACGTCTCACTTGGGTTTTACGTGCTTTAAAACATCGTTTGAATTGTAACAAACTTATTTCCGCACGTTGATTTTCATTTGGGACCTACTTTGTAAACTCGATTGTTTTATTAAATCAAACGATGTTCTTTTCAAACGACACTTTAGGTCGCTCAATATAACTGTGATTGTGGTGCTATGACGGTCAATCCCGTGAATTCCATTCACGCAAAATGTAATTTGGGGTGTGACGAGTGGCAAACCTATAATTGTAATAAAGAAATATTATCCGGAAGTGATTCACTTTCAGGTTTATGAACCCAACACAAAAGACATCAATAATATTCGATTCTTGGGAAATTTAATATACACTTTGCATATTCCTACACGGAAACGCTATTTTTACTCAATCACGAGAATAGACGACTTTTGGAGCAAACAAGCAAAGGAATGGAGATTGAAGTCCAAGTAAGGAATGTTAAAAGTTTAAATGCTTTGTGTTATACGCTTTGGTTTGGTTCATTCGAGTAACATCCATTTCTTTTGTTGCTTAATTATATTTTTAATAGACTATTTATTTTTTGTTTAAAGGTTTAGATTTTGAATTGAATTTGATATTATTTTGATGATTTGAATTCTAATATAAGGATATATAGTAAATCAAGTAATTTTAAGGAGTTAATGATAAGTGTTCTTTGAAATCTCTTATAAGAAATATTTTTATGACTATGACGCCTTAAAAATCATTTGTTAGAATTGTGGGTTTCTAGAATATTATAAATGTTGTCTATAGAGTAGTTACATATAATATGACAAATTTGGAGAGGTCTATTGGTTTCTTATTTCATAATAATATAAATTACATAAGATCAGAATATATATAATTGTAGACAAGCATATATTAGGAAAGTAGATCTCCTAATATTATGGTGATATTTGTGTTGATCTCAATACTCCCCCTCAAGTTGGAGCGTGAAGGTTACGAACACCCAACTTGTCAAGCAAGAACGATAGTTGTTTCATTCCAAGACCCTTGGTGAGAAGGTCAGCAATCTGCAAATTTGTATTAATAGAACGAGGCACAATCTCCTTTGACTCAACTCGTTCTCGCACAAAATAGCAATCCATCTCCACATGTTTCTTTTAAATACGAAAGAACCCGTTCAAGTGCTACTTGGTAGTCAGCAAGGTGTTTAGGCTGAACTTTAATCCTTTTCTCACGTGTTGAACCAGCCGGCGGATCAGAAGTAACCATTGGAATGTGGGTTTGAGATTTACGGTTTCAAAGAACATCCATATCTTGAGTCAGATCACCCGAACTTACCTCAATGACTTCAGCCGCAATGTTGACCCGGTTTCTACTTGAGTAGATACGAAATCATCAACATAAGTCTGATGCCCACCATGTATCTCAAAAGGATCATCATGATCTGCCTCTACTTGCTTGTCGCAAAAAGGAAAGTTATTCTCATGAAACTTAACATCTCGCGAAACCATCATTTTCTTACTTTCAATGTCGAAAATCTTGTATCCCTTTGTCCCTTGCAAATAACCCATGAACACCCCTGGTCTCCCCCTTACTTCAAACTTATCCCCTCTCGTTTCATTGTTTTTAAAATACACGAGACAACCAAAATCCTCATAAACCCATAATCGGTTTTTCTTTAAAAATCACCTCATATGGAGTCTTATTACCTATGACTTTGAAGGAAGCCTATTTATTATGTAAGTGGCGATAAGACACATTCACCCCAAAATTGTTTAGGAATGTTGGCCTCAAATCTCAAGGCACGAGCCACCTCAAGGAGATGTCTATGCTATGCTCCACAACTCCGTTTTGTTGTGGAGTGTGTGGAGTGGTAGTCTCTAGCAATATTCCTCCTTTTCATAAAATTGAACAAGTTCATTCGAGGTGAACTCCCCCCCCATTGTCACTTCGAACTCTTTTAACCGATTTTCCAAATTGATTTTTGATCATGTTGCAAAAATTAACAAGATATTTGCTAGCCTCGTGTTTGAATTTCAACAAAAAAACCCAAACGGCTCGACTAAAATCATCAACTATGGTAAGAAAGTAATTTGCACCTGTAAAAGAAGGAATTCGATATTTTCCCCAAACATCACAATGTAACAATTCAAAACAATCATGAGTTTTAATTTCACTAATCGAAAAAGGAAGTCTAGTGTGTTTTGCTTTGGAACATGAATCACATAGTTTATTGAAAGAAGTACGTCTAAGGAAATCAATCTGAGTAAGTTTGTCACCAGAAGCATGACCTAGTCTCTTATGCCAAATGTCGACGGTTGTCATCAAGGCTCTTCTCTTGACTCCAAGCATCCCCATCCGTAGAGACCATTCTTGTACTCACCCACACCAATCAAGTTCCTCGATGGAGTTTCGCATGACACAAAATCGTGGAAGAAAGTTATAGCCGATTGAAGGTCACGGCTTAGACGGCCAATGATAAAAGATTACAAGTGAAATTTGGAATGTAAAGAACCCCATCAATTTTAGTCCCCTTCAATGTGCATTCGCCTTCCCTTGCACGGGTATGGATGCACCATTGGGAATAACAACAGATTTTCACTACGAGTTTCAATCTTATTTTCAAGGATTTCGGATCGTGTGTGATATGTTCTGGAACTCGAATCCATAATCCGATCCATCGCCATAATCACTCTTACACGCCATGAAGGCCATTGAGGGTTACCTTCCTTAGTGATCTTCCACTGCTTTAGAAAAGTGTTTGCAAAAGCTATCGTATTGCTCCTTTGTCAAACCAGAATGGGACTAACATTAACTCCAATGCATGCTGCCTTAGCTTTACTTTCTTCCTTCTTCGTTTTACCAGGCCACCACTCGGGATACCCAATGATCTTGAAGCATCCATCGCGAACATGTCCGTCCTTGCCACATTCAGTGCAATGTGGTAGTGTATCATTATTAGTTCTGGTCTCCTTATAAGAAGTTTTGTCTTGCTTGTCGCGACGTGGCCCGTTGTATGCATCACGTCGACCAAAAGTGGATGCCTTGAAAGCCGAGTCAGCCGCTGGTTTCTTATCAGCAACAATCGCCGCTGTCGTTCATCCTCGCAACGAGATGGTAGGCATATAATAATCATAGGGTTTTTTCCTGCTTGGGGTTGTCTCGAATGAACTTGACAAATTTGGATGTACATGGTATCAAGCATATATTAGGAAAGTAGATCTCCTAATATTATGGTGAATGTATTTGGTGGATTCAAGGACCCTTTACAGGACCCTCTCTTCATTTATGAATTAAAAGTGTGCATTCTCATAGGTAACTTTTGATCAATTCATTTTCATCATTTTGTCGTTGATTCGTTTTAAACTCATTTAATTTTGTTGATTTGATATAATGTTTCAGTTTCGATAAGTATTAATATAATCATAATTAGTTATATTATAGCTTCAAGAGTGTTTGGAATTGGGTGTTAAAATTGCTTATCTGCTATTGTGTTTGGACACAAGAAGTGAGCGGTTTCGAGGGTGCTTATTGTTACAAGATATCTGCTCATTATTTCAAGCTTCTTTATTAAGTAGTTTGAAAATTCATTTACCGGTTTCTTGTAATAAAAGATGGAGTTGTCAGTTTATTCTTAGCAATATAAGAGGTAACTGTATAATGCTTTTGTATATATTGTGCTAGATGGTGGGATGTTATAGTGCTTTATGATCTTATATATGGCTTTGAAAATCAAAACTTTGTTCATATATCTTTGTATCTACAGGCGGAGAAGTCGCTCCCTATATCCATGGCACTGTCGCTGTAGAAGTTGTTCACCAACTTCTTGACGACAAAGAAGTCGCTCATTAGCGCCATGTAGCGAAAAAAATGCAAGAGTCCTTCATTGTCTCCAAAATCTAAATTTCCCAGGATTGGGTCCGTAGAGAATAAAATTGGGGATGAAAAATTGAAAAAAGAAGAAGATGAAAAGAAAAGGTATTTCGTCTACTAGATTTGTGTTTTATTATTGCATTCCTCGATTTATTCGTTTAGTTATGCAATTGACTTTTATAGTCGTTGTACTATTATCGCCGTTCATATGTACAATGTATATGCCAATTCTTTCATTTTTTTATTGAACAAATGAAATTATCTGAATTAATATTGCTGTGGAGAGTCGAGAGTACAGTAATTAAGTACATCTCTTAGAGCATATATATTTCAGACTGATGTGTAGACTGCATACGCCTTCCTATCTGCATAAGTCTTCCTATCTCTAGACTGGCTTGCAAATACTTCAATTACCGACTTTTGTATACACGGATGATACATGAGCGTTGAGAATAAGAAATTTAGTACATTCCTTAGAACACATATTTTTCTGGTTGCTACATGCGACAGTTAGATTTAATTTAATTTTTATTTTTTTTGGGACAAAATAAGAGGCTTTCGTTAATGCTTCAACAATGTTGAAGATGAGAAATACATAAATTGACTTGGATCTTTTAGTCATTTATTCTTTGGGTATGTTTGGCAAAATTACTTGTAAGCTGTAAGTTGTATGCTGTAAACTGTAAGCTGTAAGCTGCAAAAATGTTAACATGAGCTACAAAGTGTATCTTTTTTTTCAATAAAAGTGTTTGGTAAATTAGATGTTAAATGTAATTATAAGCTGTTAACAGTTATTTTATGTTTTAACAGCTCCGAGATATTTAAAAAGCTTCATGAATCAGCTTTTCATTTTGGAGCTACTTGTTTAAAATAAAAGCTTGAAGTTGATATAACCAAACGGAGCTACTTATTTTGGAGGAGATCATTTTTTTTAACAAAAGGCTTACAGCTCAAAAAAAAATTGCGTACCAAACAGGCCCTTTATATAACGAGATGGAGGATCTAATTTTAATCTTTAAAGATCAAAGAAAATACCTATCTACAATGAAAATACCCGTGGTTAATTCTAACTATATCTCTAGAGGGGCATCCAGTTGCTTATGGTATGGGATATATGGCATCACTAGATCCCTGTGGCATGGGTTAGACATTTTGATTTAGCTTTACTATGAACAATTTAATATATGATAATCTAGCCCTCTGAATAGAACCATTTAGAATCAGGATGCCTTTTAGCCTGTTTGACCCATTGTTATTTTAGCTCAAGTTAATATCTGACCCGTCTGAGTTTAAATACAACCTAAATCGACCGATTACTAAGTATAAATGGGTTTAAATTGCACCTCTGTCACTTTAGTAACATATTTGCTTCTTTTTTCTCTACATATACACGTTTTCTACCTGATACACAATGATGCCCAAGAAGATGCCCATGAGAATGATTATGTTGTTGGTCAAGTAATAGTTGTTTCCAAGAATTAAGTAGTTGATCCAAACTTCCGCGAAAAATATAGCTTAAATGTCATCATTTATCCGCAATAAGAGATGTCAAGATGCGATTCTAAGTTATTATAAATTATAAATACCATACCATTTAAAAATGTCAAGCTGATGGAATACACTGTTGTTGACTTGTACCCGATTTATTTAATCTGTTTGCTTTATACTAAGTTTTGTTTTTAGTTGACAAGATCCACTTGGGCAGTTTGATATGCAAACCCAAACACTATTGTACTTAATTTTTAATGTGCAGGTACTATGTTTCATTTCATAAGTTGAACTGCATTATTAGACTAACAATGACTAAAGAAATATTTGTTTTATCCGTAGATGATGCCGATGTAAATTAAACAGGAGAAACAAGATAACATTAGTAGTGAGGGTAAGATTTTGACGGTGCATTATATTATTTGTAGCTTTTTTGGTCAATTTACTGTCGTTTTATTTACCCGCTCTTTGGATGTGTTTACTTTCTATAAGATAGTTTTTTTAACTCGCAAATTTTATGGGTCTATTGCATGTCTGATTATAATAGCGTGTCTTTTCAATATTTAATCCAGAGTAAATTGCATTTTTGGTCCCTAAGGTATGGCCAAATTGCAGGTTTTGTCCCTAACATTTTGAAAGTGCAACGGTAGTCCCCATTTTGAATGATTTGTTGTATGTTTGGTCCCTAAATTGCAGATTTAGTCCTTAAAACTTTGAAGTTTCCGTTGCATGTTTGGTCCCTAAATTGTAGATTAGGGACCAAATATGCAGCAAAACCTTCAAAATAGGGACTATCGCTGCACTTTCAAAACGTTAAGGACGAAACTTGCAATTTGGCCATACTTTAGGGACCAAAAATGCAATTTACTCTTTAATCTAAAAGACATTGTATTTGTAACCTATTTGATATGGACATTGTTTATTAACAAATTATGCTTATTTCTACCGTCTCGCGCAACCTTTTGTTTCATGTTATTGCATTTCTTCATTTGTAAGGTTAACTAGCTGTTCGATGATGTTTTATCGTTTTTCGCAAAAAAATAACATTCACGATATACAAGTTTATTTATTTGTAAGGTTGACTTTAATTTTTATTCATGCTATCACTTTGGTATGTTGTCATGAATGACAATGGGTATGTGTTTGATAGTAGTGGTGGAACCTCACCAATGAAAGATCCATTCCTACATCTTTAGATGTATATTGAGTATGAATTATATCTATCATTCATCACGATAGTGGTGGGCCCCCTCATCTTAAACAAGCACGTTTAATCACTTTCATAGTTATAGTGTCATTCGCATAGTGGGATACCAAACACACCCTAAGTTACTTTGACTATTTGAATCATTAGTTCTAACTTTTTATAAGCCACCCGTGATTTATCACGGTAGGGTGCTATTCGGTCGGGTTGGTCGGGTTCGGGTCAAAAGGGTCGGGTCCAAGTCGGGTCAAGGGTAAAATAATATACCGAACCCGACCCTATTTGAACTCGGGTTAGTCGGGTTCGGGTCAAGTCGGTCGGTCCAAGTCGGGTCGGGTTCGACCCTATTTGAAAATGAGTAATTGATCTTGTTCGTTTTGCTCGAATAAAAGCAGAACATATCACCCCGTTAACGCTCTCGTTATGGGCCGACAATATAAACCCAAATACCTTTATACGTGTTGCTAGCCAATGCCGGTCCAACAGTGCGGCTGGGTTCATTGATCCTCCCGATATTGGCCTAAATATTCATTTACAAGTTATATGTTTTTAATGCTAGAACAATATTATTTACTTGGAAAATATAATTATATGATCAAAGCTTTACCGCTAAGATGGAATTAATGCATCACCGATCCGACTCCTATACCGCTAACTCTCCTACCGCAACATATTACATAAAACAACATTAATTAGACTTTAAAAATACATTACAATTAAAATTAAATAAAGATTTAAAAAAAAAAAAAAAAAAAAAAAAAAAATTCTAACTCGGGTTATCGGGTTGACCAACCCGACGAAGCAAAGTATTTAAACCCGATACCGACCCTAATTGTGACTCGGGTTAAACGGGTTGACCCGATTGACCCGAGTTAGATTGACTCGAGTAACCCGACCCGAATTGACTGGGTCGGGTTCGGGTCGGGTCGGTCGGCCAATGACACCCCTAATCACGGGTTTATAAGCTAGTGAATAATATAAAATGAGTTAATTACATAATTGGTCCTTAAGGTTTACGGATCTTGCATTATTGTCCATGTGTTTTTTTACGGGTCATGTCCTCGTGGTTTTGACCCATTACGGGTTTGGTCCTTTGACCAATAATTCGTTAGTTATCGTTAACTTGAAGGTATTTTGACTTTCCACATGTTTTGACAAACCACAAGGACGATTTATGTAACTAACCAAAAAAAAAAAAAAAAAAAACTTTAAAAAATATTTATTATACTTAAATTTGGGCTTATGTATAATGTGAGGCCTAAGAAAACTTTTTTTTTTAATTATTATACTTAAATTTTGGGCTTATATACAACATGGGGGCCTAAATTTTTTTTATTAACACTTAAAAAAAAAACTTAAAAAAATTAGGCCCTCACAACGTTAGGGCTTAAAAAAACTTTTGGCTAATGTACAACATGAGGGTTAAAAAAAATTATTAATACTTAAAAAACTTTTAATGCGATTTTGTATGATTTTGTATATTTTCATCCATTTTATACGTTTTCTGCTTTTATAAGTTTGTCAATTTTATACGCTTTTCATACGCTTTTATACGCTTTCGTTTTTTATTACATAGTTTTTAAGTATTAATAAAAAATTAAGCGCAAAAAAAACTTTTTTAGTGCGATAATTTTTTTAAGTATAAAATTGTTTAATAAATTTTGAGTAAATTACACCGTTCGTCCTTGTGGTTTGCGTTGACCGCAACCTATCGTCCTTTGACCAAAAAAAATGCACCGTCTGTCTTTAAGTGGCACACGTTATGCGTCGTTAGTCCCACCCTCTAACGGAGCCCACTAACGATCGTTAAGTCTTGTTAACCTGAGGGTATAATCGTCATTTCAACACCATAAGCACGAACGGTGCAAGGACGAACGGTGTAGTTTACACTTTTTGTCATTTTTTTTACGTTTTCGTTCGTTTTCTTACGTTTTCTTACGTTTTCTTACTTTTAACTCAGGTTTTTTACGTTTTACTCCGTATTTTTACGTTTTCGTCCGTTTTCTTACGTTTTCGTCCATTTTATTATGTCTTCATCCGTTTTTTACGCTTTACTCCCTTTTTTTACATTTTCGTCCGTTTTCTTACGTTTTACTCCAGTTTTCTACGTTTTACTTCATTTTTTTACGTTTTCGTCTTTTTACGTTTAGTCGGTTTCTTACGTTTCGTCCATTTCATCCGTTTTATACGCTTTGTCCATTTTAACACGTTTTCTTGATTTTCTTACGCTTTACTTTGTTTTACGTTTTCATCCGTTTCTTACGTTTCGTCCATTTTCACGCTTTTGTCCGCTTTTCTTATGTTTTACGCCGTCGTCGTGTTTTACGCCGTCTTTTCTTACGTTTTGTCCGTTTTCTTACATTTTCGTCTAACTTTTTATGTTTTCGTCTGTTTTTTTACGATTTACTCCGTTTTTTTACGTTTATGTTTTCGCCTTTTTTTACGTTTTACTCCGTTTTTATGTTTTTTCGTTCGTTTTTTTACGTTTTTACGTTTTCGTCTTTTTCTTACGTTTTTGTCCGTTTTCTTACTTTTTCGTCTAACGCAAAAAAATGGACTAAAACGTAAAAAAAAGACTAAAACGTAAAAGAAAACTAAAAAGCGTGAAAAACATAATAAAGCGAAGAAACGGATGAAAACAAAAAAGGGATGAAACGTAAAAAACAGACGAAAACGTAAGAAAACAGACGAAAACGTAAGAAAACAGACGAAAACGTAAGCAAACAGACGAAAACGTAAAAAAAAAAGAATAAAACGTAAGAAAAAAGGAAGATAACATAAAAAGACGAACGAAAACGTAAGAAAACGGACGAAAACGTAAAAAAAACCCAATGAAAATGTAAAATAACAGAGTAAAACGTAAGAAAAACAGACGAAAACGTAAGAAAACGTGAGAAAAACAGATGAAAACATAAAAAAATAGACGAAAACGGACGTAAAAAAAACAGAGTAAAATGTAAGAAAATGACAAAACGTAAGAAATGAAAGAAAACGAAGAAATGGATGAAAATGTAAAAAACACGAAACGTAAAAACATAGTAAACGAAGAAAACTAAAGAAAACGCTTTAAACGAACGAAAACGTTTAAAACGGACGATAAACGGATAAAACGTGATAAAACGGGTGAAAGCGAAAGAAAACGGACGTAAAAAGCGAAAACGTAAAAATGAACTAAACCGTAGAAAACCGGAGTAAAACGTAAGAAAACGGACGAAATTGTAAAAACGGAATAAAGCGTAAAAAGCGGATGAAAATATTAAAAAAATGGACGTAAAAACGGACGAAAATGTAAAAACGGAGTAAACGTAAAAACACGAATTAAAAGTAAGAAAACGAACGAAACGGACAAAATTGTAAACTACACCGTTCGTCCTTGCACCGTTCGTCCTTATGGTGTTGAAATGACGATTATACCCTCAGGTTAACACGACTTAACGACTATTAGTGGGCTCCGTTAGAGGAGGGACTAACGCGCATAACGCTTGCCACTTAAGGACGACGGTGCATTTTTTGGTCAAAGGATCGATAGGTTGTGGTCAACGAAACCACAAGGACGAACGGTGTAATTTACTCTAAATTTTGAAGTATTAATAAAAATTTTAAGCCCTCACATTATACATAAGCCCAAATTTAAGTAAAATAAATATTTTTTAAATGTTTTTCTTTATAAGGTTTTTTCTTTTTTTAAAGTTTTTTTTTTTTTTTTTTTTTTTTTCGGGTACATAGATCGTCCTTGTGTTTTGCCAAAACATGTGGAAAGTCAAAAATACCTTTCAAGTTAACGGTCAACTAACAGAATTGTTGGTCAAAAGACCAAACCCGTAATGGGTCAAAAACCACGAGGACGTGACCCGTAAAAAAAACATAGGGATAATATATGCAAGATCCGGTAAACCTTAAGGCCCAATTATATAATTAACTCTAAAAATAATATATATTTAGATTATAGCATTACTTATAGTATTTATTTATTTTCGTCACACGAATTAATTACAAAGCCTTGTGTATAATGAGATCATGGAAAGCTTTCACATTTATTAAGTTTATTTATGCATTCATGTATCAACATAATTTCAAGTACACAACTCAAGATAACTATTATTCATGGTGCACTTATTGTTAATATTCATCTGAAACCTTAATTGATACTAGGAATTGATGTAGGTGCTTGTAGATCCGTCTTCCTTAGACAAAAACAATGATGTTTGATGCACAAAGGAATTGCAAATGGTGAACAAAGTGGAGGAAAACAATCTTTCATGCGTCTACATGGAGGATAATCATCTGCATGTGAAACTTGAGGAAAGTTCAGCATACCTGTTACACAAAGCAAATAAAAATCATTCTTAATTAGTAATGTATAGTACAAATTCATAGATTTTTTTTATATAAACAATAACCGCACACAAAGTAATAAGGCTTAAACGGAAAATGATTGGTTTTACCCAAAATGAAAATGAACAAGACGAAGAATGTTGTCATCTTCATTGATACTATCTTCATCTACAATGTGAAGAAATTAAAATGTTTCTTTGTTGTTAATTAGATATGAAAGTTTATGTTATTTCGTTTGCCATTTATACACAAATGTTGATCATCTCGCCACGTAGCATTTAATGATTTTACTTTGTTGAATTAAATCAATGAATTATATAATTCAATGTTTCAAGATAACAACCTATTTATAGACTATATTATACTTTTTTCATCGTAATATTATTGTCTATCTTTTCATATTGATATCTTTTCATTTTGCCATGTTTTAATTAATTATTGATTTCAAATATCAGTTAACGAAACAAAATTTTGAAAAAATAAAAATAAAACTTGATTGATGGAACAATGTAAAATTGCACTTTCTCTTAAAACGTGTGTTGTTGTTTACCTACTATAATTTGAAAACCGACAATTTTGTAATAATTGAATGCAACTTAATAGCTTCAATGAATTATCCGATTAAATGGTTACAAGATAAAAGATCAATATAAATCTCATATTTGTCATATATCCTATGAAACAATCATCTTTATTCATTTTTATCGTAACAAAGAACATAAATGTTCACAATTTTTTTAATTAAATATGTCGCAAACCGTTAATCGTTACATGAAAAAAAATCATACCATCGCGACGAGAATCAATTATCTTTCTATAGATATGCACTTCTATATACTTCGACTAATTTGTTTTCAAAATTTCCGCTTAAAAATCACATGTGGTTCGGAAAATCACATATGATTTTTAAAATAAATCACATATCCGATTTTTAGAAATCGCATGTGATTTTTCTCGTCGAAGTTTTGAAAAACAATTTGTCGAAAGTATATAGAAGTGCATATCTATAGAAAGATAATTTAATTCTCGCCATGATTATGTATTTTTTGTAGCTTGAAGATTTACCGCTTGCAAGATATGTTTGTTTTAAAAAGTGAAAAATAGTTTTTTTTTATGAAAATGAATGGCTAAGATTGATTCATCAATATTTGACAAATATGGAATATGTATTGATCTCAACTCATGGTTATAATATCGCCTATTTTTAGACTATAAGAAACCTTTATAAATTAATACTGATAAATCAATAACCTCTATAAAATTAATAATTTGTCAGGTCCCAACTTGGGACCAAGACAAATCTGACCACAATCGATAAAATAATAAGATAATAATCTTTTAAAACCCCAATGTATATATATATTAGTCCCAATAAATTAAACTATAAATTAATATATTACTATAAATATATATATATATATATATATATATATATATATATATATATATATATATATATATATATATATATATATATACACACACACTAGTGTCAAAACCCGTCGATGGACGGGTATGACTTGTGGTTTTTATTTTTAGAATTTAGTAGAACAGATATATATTAAAAAGTAATTAAAAGTTAAATGAAACGGTTAAGATCTATAATTGATGTTACAATAATCCATAAAACGAATAAAAGCAGGTAAGTACTTTGATTTGTGGTTTTTATTTTTAGGATTTAGTAGAACAAATATATAGTAAAAAGCTATTAAAAGTTAAATTAAACGGTTAAAAACTATAATTGATGTTACCATAATCCATAAAAGCGGCTAAAAGGGACGAAAAAAAAAAAAGAGAAAAACGTAAGAAAACGTAAGAAAACGAAACGAAAAAAGACGACGTAAAAAGAAAACGTAAAAAGCGAATAAAACGTAAAAAAAGGAAGATAACATAAAAGACGGAATAAAACGTAAGAAAAAGGAAGATAACGTAAAAGACCCAATGAAAACGTAAAACCCAATGAAAACGTAAAAAAACAGAGTAAAAAACGTGAGAAAACAGATGAAAACATAAAAAAAGCATTTAAAACGTAAGAAAACGGACGAAAATGTAAAAACATAGTAAAACGAAAAAGCAGACAAAACGTAAGAAAATGGAAGAAAACGTAAGAAAATTGATGAAAATGTAAAAAAGACGAAACGTAAAAAGCGAGTAAAACGAAGAAAATCAAGAAAACGTTTTAAACGGACGAAAACGGATAAAAGTATAAAACGGATAAAACGATAAAACGGATGAAAACGTAAAAAGCATTTAAAACGTAAAAACGAACTAAAACGTGAAAACCGGAGTAAAACGTAAGAAAACGGACGAAATTGTAAAAAAACGGAATAAAGCCTAAAAACGGATGAAAATATTAAAAAAAATGGACGAAAACGTAAGAAAACGGACGAAAATATAAAAAAACGGAGTAAAACGTAAAAAACCTGAATTAAAAGTAAGAAAACGAACGAAAACGGACAAAAATTGTAAACTACACCGTTCGTCCTTGCACCGTTCGTCCTTATGGTGTTGAAATGACGATTATACCCTCAGGTTAACACGACTTAACGACTATTAGTGGGCTCCGTTAGAGGGAGGGACTAACGGCGCATAACGTTTGCCACTTAAGGACAGACGGTGCATTTTTTTGGTCAAAGGACGATAGGCTGTGGTCAACGCAAACCACAAGGACGAACGGTGTAATTTACTCTAAAATTTTGAAGTATTAATAAAAAAATTTAAGCCCTCACATTATACATAAGCCCAAATTTAAGTAAAATAAATATTTTTTTTAAATGTTTTTCTTTAAAAGGTTTTTTTCTTTTTTTTTAAACAATTTTTTTTTTTTTTTTTTTTTTTTTTTTTAGGTACATAAATCGTCCTTGTGGTTTGCCAAAACATGTGGAAAGTCAAAAATACCTTTCAAGTTAACGGTCAACTAACAGAATTGTTGGTCAAAAGACCAAACCCGTAATGGGTCAAAAACCACGAGGACGTAACCCGTAAAAAAAAACACATGGACAATATATGCAAGATCCGGTAAACCTTAAGGCCCAATTATATAATTAACTCTAAAAATAATATATATTTAGATTATAGCATTACTTATAGTATTTATTTATTTTCGTCGTCACGAATTAATTACAAAGCCTTGTGTATAATGAGATAATGGAAAGCTTTCACATTTATTAAGTTTATTTATGCATTCATGTATCAACATAATTTCAAGTACACAACTCAAGATAACTATTATTCATGGTGCACTTATTGTTAATATTCATCTGAAACCTTAATTGATACTAGGAATTGATGTAGGTGCTTGTAGATCCGTCTTCCTTAGACAAAAACAATGATGTTTGATGCACAAAGGAATTGCAAATGGTGAACAAACTGGAGGAAAACAATCTTTCATGCGTCTACATGGAGGATAATCATCTGCATGTGAAACTTGAGGAAAGTTCAAGATACATTACACAAAGCAAATAAAATCATTCTTAATTAGTAATGTATAGTACAAATTCATAGATTTTTTTATATAAACAATAACCGCACACAAAGTAATAAGGCTTAAACGGAAAATGATTGGTTTTACCCAAAATGAAAATGAACAAGACGAAGAATGTTGTCATCTTCATTGATACTATCTTCATCTACACTGTGAAGAAATTAAAATGTTTCTTTGTTGTTAATTAGATATGAAAGTTTATGTTATTTCGTTTGCCATTTATACACAAATGTTGATCATCTCAGTTACGTAGCATTTAATGATTTTTACTTTGTTGAATTAAATCAATGAATTATATAATTCAATGTTTCAAGATAACAACCTATTTATAGACTATATTATACCTTTTTCATCGTAATATTATTGTCTATCTTTTCATATTGATATCTTTTCATTTTGCCATGTTTTAATTAATTATTGATTTCAATAATCAGTTAACGAAACAAAATTTTGAAAAAATAAAAATAAAACTTGATTTATGGAACAATGTAAAATTGCACTTTCTCTTAAAACGTGTGTTGTTGTTTACCTACTATAATTTGAAAACCGACAAAATACAATTTTGTAATAATTGAATGCAATTTAATAGCTTCAATGAATTATGTGATTAAATGGTTACAAGAGAAAAGATCAATATAAATCTCATATTTGTCATATATCCTATGAAACAATCATGTTTATTCATTTTTTTATCAGAACAAAGAACATAAATGTTCACAATTTTTTTTTAAATTAAATATGTCGCAAATCGTTAATCGTTACATGAAAAAAAAATCATACCATCGCGACGAGAATCAAATTATCTTTCTATAGATATGCACTTCTATATACTTTCGACTAATTTGTTTTCAAAATTTCCGCTTAAAAAATCACATGTGGTTCGGAAAAATCACATATGATTTTTAAAATAAATCACATATCTGATTTTTAGAAATCGCATGTGATTTTTCTCGTCATAAGTTTTGAAAAAACAATTTGTCGAAAGTATATAGAAGTGCATATCTATAGAAAGATAATTTAATTCTTGCCGCGATTGTGTATTTTTTGTAGCTTGAAGATTTACCGTTTGCAAGATATGTTTGTTTTAAAAAAAGTGAAAAATAGTTTTTTTTTTTGATGAAAAATGAATGGCTAAGATTGATTCATTGAATATATGACAAATATGGAATATGTATTGATCTCAACTCATGGTTATAATACTGCCTATTTTTAGACTATAGTAAAACCTTTATAAATTAATACTCGATAAATCAATAACCTCGATAAAATTAATAATTTGTCCAGTCCCAACTTGGGACCAGTACAAATCTGACTACAATCGATAAAATAATAAGATAATAATCTTTTTAAACCCCAGGTGTATATATATATATTAGTCCCAACGAAACTATAAATTAATAATTACTAAAATTTCGTATATGTGTATATATATATATATATATATATATATATATATATATATATACACACACACTAGTGTCAAAACCCGTCGATGGACGGGTATGACTTGTGGTTTTTAATTTTAGAATTTAGTAGAACAGATATATACTAAAAAGTAATTAAAAGTTAAATGAAACGGTTAAAATCTATAATTGATGTTACAATAATCCATAAAACGAATAAAAGCAGGTAAGTACTTTGATTTGTGGTTTTTATTTTTAGGATTTAGTAGAACAAATATATAGTAAAAAGCTATTAAAAGTTAAATTAAACGGTTAAAAACTATAATTGATGTTACCATAATCTATAAAACGGCTAAAATGAGGTAACTATTTTCTAACATTTTGTTCTAAACAATATTAACCATGAACATCCTTTACATTTGATAATGTTATTAACATTTATTATTATTATTTTATTTTTGTTAATTATGTTTATTTAGTTATTGTATTTAGGTGCTTCCAGCTGTTATTTTACCAAATTTAGATGATGTCGACGAATTTGAATTATCTGTGAATGGATATATGGTTTTGTTTGATGTTTGTTGTGATGAGAATATGTATGTATTGTCGGGTTACAAATGGATTTTTCTTGTTGATACCCTTTGTTTGTTAAGTGGTGATGTTTGTGTGTTTACCAGGAATAGGGGAAAAAGGTTGTTGTTATATGCTTTTGATAATGATGGTAAAATCCTTACAGAGGTGGTATTCAAAAGGCGGCTTTTTAAGGAGACTCCAACTACCATTTACTTAGTTAGAGCAAGATGTTAGTGTTTTTGTTCGGACTTCTTAAATTTTATTGTTTAAATTTGATATCATTAATTTCTTAGTTTACATTATAATTATATTCGTGTGTTACATGTTTTAATTATTTTTTGATGACGTAGTTAGTAGTTATATAAGTTTTATTTTCAATAAGTTTTTAAACGAAATTTTATAAACCAAGATACACGATTAATATAGTTGTGGTAAGTTATTAAAGCAAAACCCCTAATGGGGATTATGGTTAAACCCGGCGCAACATTTAGTGGGAAATATGTATTTCAAAGAAACTAAATCTTCCTTATTATGCAAGAATTAATTTATATGTAAACACTATAGTTGTTGAAACCCCACCCAAGGCGGCATGAAATATAAATATCCTTTGAATGTATTGCGTTACGAATAGCAAGAATTATGAATATACGGTTTGTATATTGGTTTTAAGAGTTGCATAAAATTCCTATTTACACTAGTACAAAACGGATTTGGTCACGCATGGTCGAAATGGAACGGCCACACATTCGCATATTTGTGTGGTCAAGGTACGAAAATTGACAACATTTACTAATTAGTCACATATGAAAATTTTGATTGTGTGACCATTAGAATCAGATCGCCACACAATTGAACATTGTGTGGCTAAAGGTATCTTGTGATTTTGTTTCGCATCATTTAGCCACATATGAATTTGGAACGCGTGACAAATACAAGTAACCTTGATGAGTTAGTCACATGAAGTAATTTTTTGTGTGTCTAAATCATAGAGTCAAGTTTTGTCACACATTATTTAAGGGTGACTGATATGTTTTGCTAACTCTTTAGCCACATCTGAAATTGGAACGAGTGACAAATGAAAAGTAAGGTTGAAGCATTAGTCACGATATACATATAAACAGTGACAAATATATGTCACACACTTGAACACTGTGACCAAATTCCATATATGGTCACACTAAATTTATGGTCACACATTCGTTAAGTGTAGCCAAAATTCAGTACATATGGTCAGGTAAGTTAATATGTGTGTTTAAAGTTTAGTTTGTGTTAGCTTGCCAAAAGCTAATATATATAGTCACATTTACTACTAATACTGTGACCAAATGCCATATATGGTCACACTAAACGTTTTGTCACACATATTATTTAAGTGTAGCCAAAATCCAACACATATGGTCACGTAACTTAATATGTGGCCATTGGATGATCAATAGTCACACAAAATACACGTTTCTTCACTTTAAACACCATATGGTCAAACTTATTAACACTTTTAGCCACTTTATGGTTAATTGTATGTGACTAAATACCCAAAACAAACATGCTTTGTGTGACTAAATGTTAGAAAAGGCCACACAAACATAAAATTCATGTGGCCATTGGATGATCAATAGTCACACAAAATACACGTTTCTCCACTTGAAACACCATATGGTCACACTTATTAACACTTTTAGCCACTTAATGATTAATTGTATTTGACTAAACACCCCAAACAAACATGCTTTGTGTGACTAAATGTTAGAAAATGCCACACAAACATGAATTCATGTGGCCATTGGATGATCAATAGTCACACAAAATACACATTTCTTTACTTTAAACACCATATGGTCACACTTATTAATACTTTTAGCCACTTTATGATTAATTGTATGTGACTAAATACCCAAAAGAAACATGCTTTGTGTGACTAAATGTTATAAAATGCCACACAAACATAAAATTCATGTGGCCATTTGATGATCAATAGTCACACAAAAAACTATTTTGTTTTTCATAAACAGAACTAACTAAGAATACTAAACAGACTTAACTTAGGTCTGCCTGACTTAACTTTCGACTGGCAGCCTTAAACACTAAAACTAACCTACCAGACTTAACTTTGTGCTGGCAGCTTTAACCACTAAACTTTTCTTCTTATAATAGTCACACCATATCACATATGTGTGTCTAAATTATGTTTATGGCCACATTATAAGGGTATTATATGTGACCAATACGTTCAAAATAGTCACATTGTGAAATATTCATGTGACTATTATTTATAGCAAAATGTGAACTCAAATGGTTCCTAGGACGACGTAGAACGACGAAGCCTATTCCGAAGCGACCAAGGTTCCTCGACGTCGTAGACCAAGTTTCCTAGGCCGACGTAAACGTGCCCCCACGGTTCCTAGGCCGACGTAGAACGACGGAGCCTATTCCGAAACGACCAAGGTTCCTCGATGTCGTAGACCGAGTTTCCTAAGCCGACGTAAACGTGCCCCGACGGTTCCTAGGCCGACGTAGAACGACAAAGCCTATTCTAAAATGACTGGGTTCCTCGACGTCGTAGACCAAATTTCCTAGGCCGACGTAAACGTGCCCCTACGGTTCCTAGGCCGACGTAGAACCACGAAGCCTATTTCGAAACGACTAAGGTTCCTCGATGTCGTTGACCGAGTTTCCTAGGCCGACGTAAACCTGCCCCGACGGTTTATCATTAACCTTGATATTAGTCACATTGAGTGTTTGTGTGGCTAAATTCAAGATGTTATGTATGGTCACATGAAGTATTTATTTAGGTGTCTAAATCATAGAGTCATATCTTGTCACACATTATTTAAGTGTAGTCACAAATCGATACATATCACAAATGTGTGACTAAATTATGTTACGAGTAATAAAAAATAGCAAGAAAATAAAAAGGGATGTTACACCCCAGCGAGAATCGAACCTGCGACCTCCCCTACGGAAGTCAAGTGATTTACCATCTTGCCAGGGTAACATATTCGTTAATGTAATGCATTTTCTTTTTAATATAGAAGTTTAAGCTTCATTGTTTTTGGCTAGTAGCTTAAAGAGTGCTTATAGAAGCTGCTTATTCAACCGTGACTTTTTCTCCCTCTGCTTATTTTCAATTTGTTTCACTTTTAAAATTTCGAATCTAGAAAAACTAAATAAGTTGTAGCTTATTTGGTTTAAAGGGTAAAATATCATAACGGTTTAAACCGTTTTCGTTCATTTTTTTTCTTGATTTCGACCATTTTTGTACGTCTGGGACCGTTTTTGTCTATTGTCTAAAGTTTTCTTAAAAAAATGGTATGAAGGCGTACAAAATGTACGAAAGCGAACACAACGTAGCAAAACAAAGAAAAAATGAGAAGGACGTATGAAAACGAAAAAATCGTACAAAATATACGAAAACGTAATAAACGTTTCATAACGCTTTTAATACGGAGGAAAACGTTAAAAAGCTTGAAAACATATGAAACGAGAGAAATTGCCAAAACATTCAAAATGGATGAAACCGGTCGAAAATGTCGAAATCGGTCGAACACGGTCGCAATCGGTCGTAGTCGGTCTAAAACGGTCTAAATCCGTTGAAATCTGTCAAAAATTGTCAAAGTCGGTCGAAAACTAGCGAGATCGGTCAATCGATTGAACGGTCAAAAGGGGACGAAAAACGTTACAAACGGATGAAAAACGTAAAAAAAAAATACAAAACGTATAAAAAATTGTTGTATAGTATTTGTCTTAGTTTACAAAACCCAATGCACATGACCCATGACCCATGTTAATTACTCATTGTCGATCACCAGTCATGTATTGGTCATAACATGACATTATAGCCACTACAACCCAATGCACATGACCCATTACCCATGTTAATTACCCATTGTCAACAATCATGGATGTGTCGTAACATGACACTCTAAGCAACTATAACCCAATGCATATGACCCACATGATGTCAAATACCCATTAATGAATGTGACCAGTGATAACCTAATGCACATGACCCATGACCCATGTGAATTAGCCATTATCACCGGTCATGCATGGGTTGCACCGGGTTGGTAGGTGTATAGTTATAGTGTGAAGGTTATATGAATTGTATTGGAAGTTATTAAAGGCGGTAATGCATGGGTTGCACCGGCTTGGTAGGTGTATACCGTTTGTCATAGACACTAAGAAGCAAGTATCCAGGGACCTCCCGATCATGTTATCCGGGATCGAGAAAGTTTGAACTCGGCTTGAGCTTGAATCGAAAAGCTCGATTTATATGTAAAGATGTTTTTTATAGGCTTGAGCTTGAGCTCAAAGCTCGATAAGAATCAGCTCGAACGAACTCTAGTTGGCTCAAGCTCGGCTCGTTTGAAAATAAAAATTTAAAGTTTGGCTCGAGCTTGGCTCGTAATATATCTATTTTGAGCTTGCTAATAAGCTTGTTATTGAGCTTGTCAATAAGTTCACCTATAATACAAATACATAAAATTTTATATATGTTTAATATGTATAATATCATAGTTTCATTTAGGCTCGTGAGCCCAATCAAGTTTTGTATGTAAAACTTAGGCTCGAGCTCGTTTAAGCTCGGCTCATTCAAGCTTTTTACTGATATGATCATGAGCTTTTCACGAGCGGCTCGGCTCATTTCCGCCCCTAATAAAAACAAAGATTAAGATATTTCATGTGTTAAATTTATATGTAATATTTTACATGTTCCGACACTTGGTTTTTCCCAAAATAAATTTCTCACTCAACTTTTCACAAGTCCCGCCTAAATTTTTGCCCAAATTCAAATTGCCCCTCTACCCATCTTTATTTTTTTTCTCAGATCTCATCATCTTCATAATATCTTTTTTCCGTTTTCATCGGTTTTCATAGGTTTATATACGCTTTCGTTCGTTTTTTACGTTTTCGTCCATTTTAGACGCCGTCCGTTTCAGACGTTTTCGTCGCTTTCTTCGTTTTCGTCCATTTTCATCCGTTTTCATATGTTTCGTCCGCTTTTGACGCTTTCCCGTTTTCATACGTTTTATCGTTTTCATTTGTTTTATACGTTTTGTCCGTTTGGTCCGTTTTTGCGCTTTTTACGTTTTGTCTATTTTCATATGTTTTCATGCTTATTATTAAACTTTATTATATTACATGTCTAATATCAATTGTGATATTTTATTATAAAAAAGTTAGTGTCTAATATCACTTGTGATATTTCATAAATAAACAAGTATGTTTTTTAACCTTTAATATCACCTGAGATATTTCATTGCTCTGTATATTTTTATATATTATCACCTATGTGTTTTCTAATATTTTTACAATTTTCAGTTATAAGATAGTTTTTGTGCCTTTCATCGCAATTGACAAGCGCATATTTTTTTAAGGGAACCAATGTTATCTATCACTTGTGATATTATACTCTTAGTAGAAATAAAAGGGTAAAAGTCTCTTTAGGTGAATTCTTATTTTGTTCAAAAAATGCTAATTTAATGCAACACTTGTTTGATTTTGAGAATATGTCATGTCTCTATTTTCATAGTTTGCTTCATTTTTATATTTTCAAGTGACACTTATTTATCTCTTGTGATATACCACTGTAAGAAAGATGAAGAGTATTACACTCTTCATCATATATGTGTTATCAGTTGTGATACTCAACTAAGAATGTGAAATATTAAATTCATACCAAATGTGATAAGAATTTAGCATTTTACCAAGTATATATATGAAAGAAATGATAATAAACATCACTTATTATATTACTGTGATGATTCTGTTCATTTTTCTTATTTGTGTTTTTGAAAATATTTAGGAAGATTTTTGTGTTGTATGATAATATGAAATATTAGAAAAGGTGTTTAACTGAAAACAAAATATGTTATGAAACTTTTGTTAGACTTGTGGTGGATTTAATGGATACATTGTGCATGTTTCGATAGGTTTTATAGCAGAATTTAAAAAAAAAAACCTATGGTTGAATCAGCAAACTAAAGAAGTTATGGTTGAAGAAAGCACACATCTTTATAAACAAACCGAATAAGCTAAAAAACTTGTGATATCACACATGATATAACAGGTGATATCACCTCACTTGTGATATCACTTGTGATATCACAAGTGATATCACACATGCTATCACCGGTAATATCACACATGATATCACAGGTGATATCAACGGTGTTATCACACATGATATCACGTGTGATATCACAAGTGAGGTGATATCACAAGTGTTTGAGCTTCCTCAGTTTGTTTATAAAGATGTGTGCTATCTTCAACCATAGCTTATTTAGTTTGCTGATTCAACCATAAATATTTTAAAATCCCGCTATAAAACCTATCGAAACATGTACAATGTATCCATTAAATAGAAAAATCCACCACAAGTCTAACAAAAGTATCATAATATCTCTTGTTTTCAATTGAACAACTTTTCTAATATTTCATAATATCATAAAACACAAAAATCTTCCTAAATATTTTCAAAAACACAACCATCACATTCTTAGTTGAGTATCACAACCGATAACACATACATGATGAAGAATGTAATACTTTTCATCTTCCTTACGATGTTATATCACAAGAGATAAATAAGTGTCACTTACAAATATCAAAATGAAAGCGTCTGAAACGGACAAAAACGTGTAAAATCGAATGCAAACGATAAAACGGACAAAAGCGTGTGAAACGGACAAAACGTATAAAGCAGACAAAAACGATAAGAATGGATGAAAACGTGTGAAACGGACGAAACGTATAAAAGCGGATGAAAACGTTCGAAATGCGAGGCAAACGTCTAAAATGGATGAAAACGTAAAAAGCGGATGACAACGTATGAAAGCGTCTCAAATCGGACGAAACGTATAAAAGGGACGAAATACATGAAAACGTAAAATACGACGGCGTCTAAAAACGGACGAAAATACATGAAAACCTAAAAAGCAGACAAAAACGTATGAAAACGTAAGAAAGCAGACGGCGTATGAAAGCGTAAAACACGTGCGGCGTGTGAAAATGGACGAAATGAAAGAAAACGGACGAAAAGAGTATGAAAGCGAACGAAAACAAACGAAACGCAAGAAAAGCGGCGTGTGAAACGGACGTGGCGGGCGAAACGTAAGAATACGGGGCGAAATGTATGAAAGCAGGGCGAGCGTATAAAAGCGGATGAAAACGTCAAAGCAGGGCGAAAATGTCTAAAATGGATGAAAACGTAAAACGGACGAAAACGTATGAAAGCGGACGAAACGTCTAAATCGTAAGAAAACGATATAAACGTATGAAAGCGCATAAAAACGTATGAAAACGTGCAGCGGATGAAAACAGACGAAACGTCAAATCATACGAAACGTAAAAAATGACGAAATCATATGAACACGGACGAAACATATAAAAGCGAACAAAACGAATGAATACGGATGAAAGCGTATGAAAGCGAAAAAATTGAATAAAAAAGCGTGAAATCAAATTTAAAAAAAAAGACTTGAATTTAAAATAAAACGTGAATTCCAAAAAAAATGTTAATAAATAAGAAAGAAAAAAAAAAAAAAAAAAAAAAAAAAAATTGATTTAGTTTGATATTAAATCTTGGGTTTATCCTCACCATTAAATCAAACTAGATGAATGGTGAAAATTTATCTTTTGATAAGCACTAAAATAAGAGTAAGTATTTGAAAATTTATCGTACAAATATATTATGAAGCAAATATGTGCAATAATTAATTGAAAAAAAAATCCATAAATAAAACTAAAAAATAGCTCACATGTACAGAAATGTCAACTTGTTTCCATTGACTATATCATTTCCATCATTGACTTTTTAAAGATAACTATCAACACAAATTCTTACAGTCATTTACAGTCAGTAATTCCTCATTTACATCTCTTTATAATAATAACTTATATATATAAAAAAAATTTCCCACTGCACCACCCCATTTCCACTCCCCAATGACCAATCTCCTCCATCACACCACCTTCCTCCTCCTCCTCCTGACCACCACCACCACCACCACCACCACACTTGCCGATGACGGCGCCGTCATGTCCATATTCTCATCCTCACTCACCCCACCACTTGCCACGTGGCAAAAAAACAAGCATTACTGCCAATGGGAAGGTATATCATGTGATCACAACACACATCAAGTCACATCCATAAACCTCCCTTCATTGTCCTTGACAGGAACCCTGCCGCCAGATCTCAACAACCTCAGCAGCCTTAAAACATTGGCTGTCCAGAAGAACATGCTGCATGGGAGCATACCTACGTTAAATAAACTGTCTTTTCTAAATACTGTTTTGTTGGATGGTAACAACTTTACTTTTTTTCCTAAGGATTTTTTCATAGGTTTGATGAACTTAGAGACTTTTAGTATATCTGAGAATTTAGATCTAGCTCCTTGGGTTATCCCTGATAGCATTGTTGCTTGTAGTAATTTGAAGTCTTTTGTAGCGAGTAACGCGAATATATATGGTACTATTCCTGATGTTTTTGAGATTGAGAGCTTGTCTAGCTTGGTAGATTTAAGGTTGAGTTATAATAACTTAACGGGCGAGTTGCCTTTAAGTTTTGGCAAGTCTTATATCAATATTCTGTGGTTGAATAATCAAAGGATGGGACTTAGTGGCAGTATCGATGTTTTAGGTTCGATGGTTGAGCTTAGTCAAGTGTGGTTACAGGGTAATGCTTTTAGTGGTGTGATTCCGGCTAGTTTAGGTAGTGCTAGTTTTGAATTATTTGATTTGCAACTTAGGGATAATTTGTTGACGGGTTTGGTTCCTGTTGAGATTACGAGGTTGCATTTCTTGCTTAATATTAGTTTGCAGAATAATAAGTTGCAAGGTCCCGTGCCCGTTTTTGGGAGTGATGTGAAAGTTGAGTTAGGGGAAATTGGGAGTAATAGTTTTTGTTTGGAGAAACCCGGGGATTGTGATTATCAAGTGAATATGTTGCTTGAGATTGCTGGTGAACTTGGGTATCCGTTGTCGTTAGCTGAGTCTTGGAAAGGGAATGACGCGTGTGCAGGATGGGAGTTTGTTAGTTGTGATGCTAATAAAAATGTGACGAGTGTGAACTTTGCGAAACAGAATTTTTCAGGGACTATTTCGCCGGCTTTTGCGAATTTGACTTCGTTGAGAAGTATATCGTTGGATGGGAATAATCTTGTGGGGCCTATTCCTAAGGTCTTGACGTCTTTGAAGGATCTACAACTTCTTGATGTGTCGAGAAATAATCTATCTGGTATTGTACCTGCCTTTTCGCCAAAGGTGAAGTTTTTAGATGATAATAATCCTTTTTTAGGTGTGAACATTAGTACTCTAAGTCCACCACCTGGGTCGGTTTCAAATATTAGTGCTTCGAGTGGAAGCTTGGCTAAACGGTCGAAACGGAAGTCTGTTGGTTTGGTTATTGGTATTGTTGTTAGTGTTTTTTTCTTTGTTGGGATTGTGTTGTTTGTGTCTTACAAATGTTATATGAAGCACAAATACCAGAAGTTTGGGAGGGTTGGAAGTCCAGAAAGCGGTAAGGAATTAGTACCAGAAAGTGTACTAGGAAGTAGCTCGAATCGTTATGGTAAGGAAGTGGTGGTTAAAGAAAGTATAGGAGGAAGTAGCTCGAATCGCTATGGAGTTTTTAGTGAATTACAAAGTCAAAGTAGTGGAGATCATAGTGAGATGCAAGTTTTTGAAGGAGGTAAAGTGATGATATCCTGTCAAGTGCTTCGGCAAGTTACTAATAATTTCAATGAAGATAATGTTTTGGGACGTGGTGGATTTGGAGTCGTTTACAAGGTGAATTACATGAGCGGGACTGAAATAGCAGTCAAGAGGATGGAGATAGGTGTGAAGGAACGAAAGGGATGAGTGAATTTCAAGCGGAAATTGGAGTACTAACAAAAGTTAGGCATAGACATCTCGTTGCTCTTCTTGGTTACTGTGCCAATGATAACGAGAGGCTTTTGGTGTATGAATATATGCCAAACGGAACTTTAAGTCAACATTTGTTTGACTGGAGTGAAAATAATAGTCAACCTCTTAGTTGGAAACAAAGGGTTTCAATTGCTTTAGATGTGGGAAGAGGTGTCGAGTATTTGCATAGTTTGGCACAGCAAAGCTTTATTCATCGAGACTTAAAGCCGTCTAATATTCTTCTTGGTGAGGATATGAGAGCAAAAGTTGCTGATTTTGGCTTGGTTAAGAACGCAGCTGACGGGAAGGGTGGGAAGTTTTCAATTGAGACGAAAGTTGCAGGGACTTTCGGTTATTTGGCTCCAGAGTATGCTGGTAAGAATTACTTACCTTTACTTTTACGGTTATGCTTTAAAAATTACACTTCTTATTTTACATGTGGCTATATATTTCGACCCATTTACTTATAAATATGTGTTGACCCGCCCAAAAACGGCCTGTTTTAGACACATAAATCAGTAAAAGCTACCCAAAAACTTGATTCTGATAGAAATTATTATTTTTCTGTGTGAAAATAGCTACCGGGAGGGTGACAACCAAGGTGGACGTTTATGCATTTGGGGTAGTCTTGATGGAACTAATTACTGGCCGGAAAGCACTAGACGAAACTATGCCAGATGAGAGATGTCATTTGGTTTCATGGTTCAGAAGGGTAATTATCAGCAAAGAAAACATAGTAAAATCAATAGACCAAACGCTTGATACTGAAAACGAAGATACTCTAGAAAGCATAATCAAGGTAGCTGAGCTAGCAGGCCACTGCACTGCACGTGAGCCGTTTCAGAGACCAGACATGTGTCATGTGGTTAACGTGTTGGGCCCACTTGTAGAACAATGGAAACCTTCTAAACATGAAGAAGTCGAAGAAAGTTCTAGTCATCGTATGAGCCTTCCTGAAGTTCTTCAAAGATGGCAAGCGGGTGAAGGTTCTTCAAGAACGTTTGATATGTCATTTAGTCAAACTCAGTCAAGTATTCCTAATAAACCTGCAGGATTTTCAGACACGTTTGATTCATCAGATTGTCGATAACAAAAAAGTCAACTTTGATCATCATTCAAGCCAAGCACAGATCATATACAGGTTCTTTTCATTTTGTGTATTTTTAACTCAATCGTCAATGGTTGACAAAATTGGACAGATCTTTTTTTTTTTTTTTTTTATTTAAAAGCATGTGTTATTGTGCTAAATTTGATTAGAGTCCTTTAAGCCCATTGATCCCATGAAAAATGGAGTGGGAACATCGTCTTGTAATCGGTACAATTGACAAATATATGATAGAACAAATTCTTAAATCTTGAACATGGTTTTCAATGTTTAAGCTGTTTGCCACTTTAGTTGTTTAAGCTGCAAGTTATATTTTACGGGTATATTTTAGACTTCTCATATACGTGTTGAATATTGAGACTTGTCATTAGCATCAAGGTTATGTACATTGCTCGGGTTTAGGAAATTGCGGTTAGGAGCCACTTAGAACAACTAGCACACTTTGTCTTTTGAAAACAAGTTTGGGGCGTCGCCGTTTTGCTGTCACATTGGCATACAGTGATCACATATTAACTGATAAATGGACTAAGTTGAGCTATATTGTATTTTCCAATGGGTCAAATTGACCAAAAACGTAGTATCAAATTAGCCATAATTCACATGGGTCAAAATGGTTGAAAATCAAACAAAGTCAAGTAAATCAAATTACAGTAAAACCTCTATAAGTTAATAGTGTTGAGATCAAGATATTTTATTAATTTAAAGAGGTTTTACGTATGACCATTAAATTTTGAAGTCCTAATATACGCGCGACTAACATATTTCGAACCTAAAAAATTTCTTTAAAAAGTATATTGATTGGTTGAAATTTGAAAATACACTTATTATTTTAAGACAAATCAAAATAAAAATTCCAATATTCAACTTGGGGTGTACAAGTACTTTTTACTATTTTTAGAACCCATTAAGCTATTGTATATTTGTATTTGAGAATCTAACTCTAGCATTTTGTTTGCATAATTTTATAATCATACTTTTTGTACTTGTTTCCCTTGGATACGAAATGACAATCATCTGGCCCTTGGTTTTTATTCTATATTACATTTTTAATAGTAAGGAAACAAAATGGTGAGATAATGCATGTATTATTTTATGATGGAAAATAGGGAACTCCTCACATGGAGGACTTTACACTCTATGTTTCTTGGTTGAATATTTATTATTGATTGGATAAGCTCTTTTTAACTTATTCTATGTCAACCAATAATAAGTCCCATAACTATTAAGATCCATAAATCTTATAAATTATTTGATGTTTTATCTATCAAGATCTAAGTTGGAGTTTCTAAGAATCTTGACACAATACTATATTAGTGGGATATGAAAAAATTGAACACTACCATAATGAAATGAGGAAATTCGTAAATTCTAACATGCAAATTTTGGGTACGCGAAATATTTGTTAAAGATGTATACTTGTTTTCACTACAGAATGCTAAACGCTAGTTGCTTCAAAAAGCTCTTTAACGCTCGTTGCCAAACATGAATCATGAAAGTGTATATGTTTTTGATATAGTATGAAAAAGGTTTTGTAAACCTGACTTTTTAGTTGGGTTAAAAAAGTCACTCGTCAATAAGAAAAAATGGGCCTATTGGGCTTCTTAGATAAGTGGGCCAGTTGGGTTTCGTATCAAGGCTGGGCCAACAACAATGAGCCAATCCATTCAATTTAGACACATCAATAATTTGCATGTTCCCTTAACTAGAAAAGTATGAACATATTTAGAGCAATACATACAAGTATACAACTCACTAGAATTAAACTTGAAAGAAACAAAATAAAAGCAAAAAAATTCGAAATACAAAGGAAAATCGACATTGCTTCTTCTTTTCATTGGTATTTCCTCATGAGATGGCATATCAGTGTATGATATTGTAATGAACAAAATACAGTAACATGATTGTTTCCAAATCAAAATAACAACATATATATGGGAAAATATTTTTCTCGCATTTTAAGATATTTGTGCATAATGTTAACAAAAAAATATGAGATTCATCATATCATATCTACATGCAAGTATGCAACTAACAAGGCTTTGAAATAGCCACAAATATTTATCAATCTATTTACCTAAAGAAAAAGACGTACAATATTTCGATTACTTGATAAGAAAAGTTTACTGATAAAAAAATCAAGAACTAGTATAAAATTTTCACACAACCAGCAAACTACTTGATAAGAAAAGTTTACTGATAAAAAAATCAAGAACTAGTATAAAATTTTCACACAACCAGCAAACTACTCGTCGGGTTGGACAAGTAGTTTACTAGATTCGTGTAAACTTTATACTAATTGAAATACATAACATCCGAGTACAATCTGGTATATAAAGTTAACATAGTTTCCTTTTCTATACAATGTGGGACACAAAGTTGGGTTACATCAAATAACAGTAAAATATCTATATTATGGCTTAACAATCACTTATAAGACGAAAGCTTTCAACAGGATGAAATGTGGCATAAAAACAAAAGGAATGAATGAGTTCCAAGCAGAGATTGGAGTACTAACAAAAGCAAGACAAACATCTTGTTGCGCTTCTTGGTTATTATATCGATGATAACGAGAGGCTTTGGTTTATGAATACATGTCATATGGAACGTTAAGCCGGCATATGTTCAAATGAAAAGAATAAAAGAGTCTTCCTCTTAGTTGGAAACAAAGGGTTTCAATTGCTTTAGATGTGGGAAGAAGGGTTGAGTACCTGCATAGTTTGGCACAAGAAAGCTTTATTCATCGAGACTTGAAACCGGCTAATATCCTTCTTGGTGATGACATGAAAGGGAAGGTTGTTGATTTCGGTCTGGTTAAGAATGCACCTGATTGGAAGTACTCTATCGAGACGAGATTGGCAAGGACATTCGGATAATATACAAAATTTAGATCTGCGATATGTTTGTTAAAATGTATACTTGTTTTCACTTTCTGGGATGTTCAAACGGAAAAACCTAATACGTAGTAAAGATATAGTTTGTAACCTTTGGCGCTTATCATGAATCAAGAAAGTGTACTTTTTTTTAGTATGAAAATGAAAAGGTTTTGTAAACTAGGGGTGTTCGGGTAATATCCACAGTAACCGAAAACGAGCCGAACCGAAAATAACTGAACCGAATTTGTGATCGAACCGAATTGGTCAAAACCGAACCGAACCGAACTAAATATTTGGTTATCGGGTTGGATATGGTTTTGGCAATGAAAACAAAACCGAACCGAAACCGAATTCATATAAAATATATATTTTTCTATGTATATATATGGAAAAAATCACTAAAACTCTTTTTAGTATAAATATAACATGATTTAAGCTTGAAAAAATATTTTGTGCTAAAATATATATAATTAATTAAAAATAATTAAAATTATGTAATTGGGTTATTCGGTTCGGTTTTGGTTATTCGGTTCGGTTGAATCAAATTTAATTTCGGTTCGGTTTTCGGTTAGACAAAAAAAAATAACCGAATTAACCGAACCGAATAAACCGAATAACCCGATAACCGAACCGATGAACACCCATGTAAACCCGACCTTTTAGTTGGGTTAAAAAAGTCACTCTACAATAAGAATTTTTTACCTATTGGGCTTCGTAGATAAGTAGGCCAGTTGGGTTTCGTATCAAGGTTGGGCCAATAACAATGAGCCAATCCATTCTCTTTAAAGTTTAAACACATCAATAATTTGCATGTTCCCTTAACTAGAAAAGTATAGAGCAATACATGAGGTACACACTAGAGATTAACAATTTCATACAACTCATTAGATTTAAAATTGAAAGAAGCGAAATAAAGCAAAAAAATTGAAGTACAAAGGAAAATCGACATTGCTTCTTCATGTCAATGGTATTTCCTCATGAGATGTCATATCGATTGTATGATATTGTAAACAACATATATATCTGAAAATCGTTTTCTAGACTTTCAAGATATTTGTGCATAATGTTTAAATATGAGATTCAACATACAACTGACATATCATATCTACATGCAAGTATGCAACTAACAAGGCTTTGAAATATAGCCCAGTTGTATATACCCTAATTAGATATAGAAATTCAAGAACTCGTATAAAGTTTTTCATAAAATTGCATTATGCCTTATTGAGTTGAACAAGTCGTTCACCAAATTCATGAAAACTAATAATAATCCTAACACGAAATAAAGATATTTGTGCATAATGTTTAAATATGAGATTCAACATACAACTGACATATCATATCTACATGCAAGTATGCAACTAACAAGGCTTTGAAATATAGCCAGTTGTATATACCCTAATTAGATATAGAAATTCAAGAACTCAGTATAAAGTTTTTCATAAAATTGCATTATGCCTTATTGAGTTGAACAAGTCGTTCACCAAATTCATGAAAACTAATAATAATCCTAACACGAAATAAAGATATTTGTGCATAATGTTTAAATATGAGATTCAACATACAACTGACATATCATATCTACATGCAAGTATGCAACTAACAAGGCTTTGAAATATAGCCCAGTTGTATATACCCTAATTAGATATAGAAATTCAAAAACTCGTATAAAGTTTTTCATAAAATTGCATTATGCCTTATTGAGTTGAACAAGTCGTTCACCAAATTCATGAAAACTAATAATAATCCTAACACGTATAGTCCAAGTACATTACGGTATATTAAGTTTACATAGTTTTATTTATTATCCGATGTGGGACGGGGAAGTTGGGTTTCGTCGAATAATAACACATCTAGATTTACTTTGAACTCTGAATTTGTACAATATATTATCAATACAATGCAATGTATGTGCTCATTCTGATCGGTTTATTTCTAAGTCTTACGTGATAATTGGCTTCAAAGATCCTTCATGAAGTACTTCATCAATCATCACTTGTAACCAATATTGCAAAAATCGCCAAGCACTAGTCGGGCGGTCGACCACCTTTGAGGCAGAATTCGCCTCCGCGCTGCCTAGGCGGATTGAAATTCTATATATATATATATTATAAGTAATATGTATAACAAAACAACATACTTCTAATTTTAAATAGTTAAAAGTTCACATAGTTTGAAGTTGCAAAATAGACAAATAAACATAACAATTCAAGTACTTAAAACTTTAAGCGTAAATAGTTAAAAGTTCACGTAGTTTGAAGTTGCAAAATAGACAAATAAACATAACAATTTAAGTACTAAAACTTCAAACGTTAACATATTACTTCAAATACTTCCACATAAATATTAAATTGATGCTTGATTCTCATCTTGTCCGGTTGAGTGGAGTAGTTGTGTTTGATTCTTTTGATCTTGCTTCCGCGCGCCGCTTTTTGTTGAAGTTGATTTCTTTCCCGTTTCTCATTGTTACATCACTTGAGTTTTTTAATGTTATACGTACCGTATGCTCTTTTAATATCCATTTGATCTAGTAAGTTCCGTTTTGCGAAATGAGACCGTTCCTTTTTTTTTTTTTTTTCTTTTTTTTTTGCAATGTTAGCTAGAATGCGGTTACGTAAAGCAAAGAACAATATAGCACTTTAGGGATCTATTATATAAGTGTCGAAATGTGTGACCGCAATACTTGTACCCCAACATTAGAAAGAAAATATTGGATGTATACTATATTCTAACTTGTTGGTCCAACATTAAGCCTAATGAAAACGTGTCAATGTGATACAAACAATTTAATAATTTATAAAAGATTTGAATTGAAACAATTGGTTGCTCTCATTCGGATGGCAATGAAAGAACGAGCCTCTAAGCTTTTCGATATTAACAACAAAAGTTAAAAAGTGGTTGTTCATTTGATTCGGACCAGTTGGCAAGCGAGTGCGAAGTGCCCAAGCTCGTTATCCTTCCACTGTCAAAAGCGAGGGGTTATCCACATGAACCAACTCTCGACTTGGAGCGGGCAAGCCGGATCTGCACTAGCGGACCCAACCAGTGGTCCAAGACAAAGTCCAACCACTTTGATACCTCACTGAGTTATAGGCAAGCGCTACCAAGCCGGTGTTAGCTTGATTTGTTTAGTGCTCTTATAAACTAGTATACACTTTCTTTATTAGGCGATGTGGGAGCGGTAATCAATATTTCTTATTTATATTTGATGATTTTAATAATTTAGTTTTTTATATGTTGTGAAAAAGCTTATTCTTTTTCAAAAAGTATTTTTCGATACTTATTTATCGATGTCCCTTGTCGTCTCATCTTTTATTCTTTAGACTTCTCGAAAATCGGATGATCTAAAAACCTTTTATACGATTTTAACTCTTACGATATATAAATTATTGAAATAGTAATTTTACTTTAAGTGATTAGCATAAATTGACGAGTTAATAAATCTATTTTTATTAACTAACTTCGGTGCTTAATTTTGTCGACTTGAAAAAACAAACCGAATCGGTCGATCGAACCAAACCGACCATATTCGGTTCAGTTTTTGGTTTTGTATATTTAAGTTTGTTGGTTCTGCTTTGGTTTCGGTTCGAGTCAAAACCAAGAAAAAACACACCTAAACTGTATAGACCGAACCAACGGACTTAAAAAAACCAAATTGAACTGAATCATTTCGGTTCGATTCTCGCTTCATGTCTTTCACATAATCGGTTTTCAATTCGATTCAGTTTTGATTGATTCAAATCGACTCGTGCTCAACCCTAAAATTAAGCTATCTGATTAGCCAGTTGTATTGTTTGAATTATTTTTTTTGAACGGCGGATAGCATTAAAACTAGCAAAAGCTAGGAAGAAAATTACAAAGTTTTCAAACTAGTAATAGGACATTGAAGCCAACCTAATCAACTAACCTTACATTTTGGATTTCTAGAAGAAATTCACAAAAAAGATTGAGAAACAATAAAATCCCAAAGCGAATCTTTCCTAGGAGGAGGATTAGAGAATAGAAGATGATTCCGAAAATTCCAAATAGCCCACATAAGCGTTCCCCCCACGCCTTCAAGAACCGAACGAACATAAGCATCAACATGAACATGATCAAGCCAATCGAGCCAATCGCAATATTAGAGCAAAAGGAATATCCATATTCCACCACTTAGCCAAAAGAGATCAAAGATCTTTGGCAATCTCGCAATTAAAGAAGGTATGGTTAACCGTTTCAACATCAACATGGCACATAGGACATAATAAAAGAATTAACCTCGATGCCTTCGGTCAAGATTCACCTTAGGGGAGCTTATTGAGACGCAATCTCAAAGGAAAACATTAACCTTGATGGGGACATCTTGAACCCATCTAGTGGTCTCAAGACTTGAATTATTAAAATTGGATCGGATACAAAACTAAAA
Source organism: Chrysanthemum lavandulifolium (assembly GCA_022545495.1). NCBI lineage: Eukaryota > Viridiplantae > Streptophyta > Magnoliopsida > Asterales > Asteraceae > Chrysanthemum > Chrysanthemum lavandulifolium. The sequence goes on from CM040242.1 coordinate 297,285,144, forward strand.
ATAAATCATGCAAGTACTTGATAACTTTAGTTTTCTTGATTTTGAGAAAATATTGAAATGGGCTTTATTTGCCACCTCTAGAAAATAGGTATATTCTGATTGGCTTACAAAATTTACAATTAAGTCTAAAATATAAGTTTTCGTTATTTTATGTTTATATCTCTTTAAAAATTTAAAAATATTGTAGTCGTTATTTAAACTAAATTAAATTTAGTTAATTAAAAAAATTTGTAAATACACACGGTTTGAAAAACCAAAGCTGTGGCATGAATTATTTGATATGAAGCCAAATACACAAGATATAAATCATACTCGAGATTATTTACTTGGTTGTAACACTTCATGGTGATAAATCTACGTCTATTGATCCTTCAGCTAAACTTTCAGTTGTCGCTTGACTACACATGTACAGCGAGAGGGATATGATTATATATTGTTATGTATACGTTTTGAGTAAATTCTCTTGAGATGTTCTTAATAATAGTAGTACGTACTGAACAGGTCAGAAAGATTGATTTTAGTATATCATTATCACATGGTTTGGTGCTTGACCATTTTGGCAATTAATGGACTCTGCATTTACAAGTGCAGTTGTGCAAACAAGTTGGAAAATGTATATATTTACAAAGTAGAAATGTAAATGTCGGATTCGAACTCGTGACCACGGGGTTGCACACTTCAAGCGGAAGTATGAGACTCGATGTTTTGGAATAATTAATATAAAATATTATGTTTAATTATTAAATTCACAATAAACGACTAAGCGCCGATAAGTATACTTATCGAAATGTGACTATCGTGACGTTAAATGTCATGAGACTCGGATATGAAGAAAAGTAAACAAGCCAAGAGGCGGTTTCAGGAACCTTCTTTTGGGCTTGTTTTTGGCGAAAACTATGGTATCCCACATGAAACCATAGTAAACTTGACATCTACCATAAGGCTATAAATACATCCCCATGTATTCATCCTTTGGTACACTTGATTTCATTAGAAGGCCAAACTTCTTCTTTTCTTCCTCTTATTCTTGGTCGACAGTGAATCCCCATTGTAAGGGATTTCTGGTGACCTTAAGCATAACAAGGTGTTTGGTTATTCTATTGTGATCAAGAACTAGCATTCGCATCGAATCGCTAATAATGCGTGTGTACAAGAGCGTGGTTGTAAGACATTATTCTTACACCAATAAGTACTTCTTTGGTTTGCTTTGCTCGAGGGTGGTTTTGCTTTGCTCGAGGATTTGATATTCGCAAGAGGTGCGTTACGCATACTTTCGGTTAATTAATTTATTTGTTATGATCTTAAGTCTTCATTGTGTACTCTTGATGTCTTTATGTTTTATTGTATTTTATATATCATAAACTCAACGGTGGCATCACGAGCCTTGTATAACAAGTAATTAATTCTTGAAACACATAATTAAAATAAACATGAATGTGTTATTATTTGTATGCTTAGATCTAGGGTTTGCAAAACCTAAACCCTAATTTTGAGGCGTTTTTTTTGGTGCCTAATTAGGGTTTTGTAAACTATTGTTTTAATTGGATTAGAAACCCTAAGATGCATACAACTTTATGTGTATATCGTAACTTTGATTTAATTGCATTAATTGTTAAGTGTAATTTTATGTCCATGATAATTACATGCATGTTTTATCATGGATATGCTTTTATTGTATGTCTTTCGTGGTTAAGTGATATACACTAATTTTGATAGATCTAAAATTGGGAAGACCTCAATATATATTAATTGGTTAATTAATAGAATTTATCTAAACCGTTTGCATGTGGCTATTTGATATGCATGACTTTATTTGTTATGCATTTATTGTTTATTGTTTATTTTTTAAATACTTGCTTGTTTGTGTTTTGTAACAAGGGTATTTTACAAGAAAAATAAACCGATCTAAACAATGGTGAAACATGCAAATTTTAAGAATAGTAATCATAATCGTTTAATTGATTGATGACTTTGGTACAAATAGTGAGCAGCTCACCCATGAGAATGAACTAATAAAGGGGTTTAAAGAAGTGCGCATAGTCACTTGAATGGATGTCTAAGGTTGTGCTTTAGCGCGTGCACAGTCCTCTCCCCTGTAAGTTCGAGTGGAGCTACTTAGTAAGTCATTAAATGTGCAAGCTCATCTTAAGGCGAATTAGTATTGATTCCATGCGCCACTTGGGTGGTAATTATCCGAAACACTAAGTGTTTACACTTATGCAAAAGTGCGGTATAATGGATGATAATTAACACTAAATTCCTTGATTGGTGAAACCAATACCTCAATTAAAGTTTGATGATGAAAAGCTTAAACATTAAAACAAGATATAAATGTTTTAATAAAACTATGCTACAAAGATGAATGCATGACATCTTTGTACATATTTGATTTAACATCAAAACAATTACCCTTTAATTTAAGTTATATGCCATCCAACGAAGCGGAAACACCTAAGATTACCTTTTATTTGCGTGAGATCGTGACTTAGATCGTAATCAAAGGGTAAAATGTCCACGTGTCGTGAGAGCGGGCATGGACGATTTTGCGGTTTCTTAAGTTGGACAACAATTGAGTTTTGTAGTGAGCGGCAACTCAAGGCATAAGATGGGATAAAACATGTTTACATGGCAATTGAAATTGGCTATATGTAAATCCCATAAATCTAGGAATTGCAATTGAAATTGGCAATTGAGCAAAAGCTCTACCATTTTGTATAAGGTTCATTACTAGCGGATCAAGCGATGTGATGAGATTATGACAATTTGGATCCTAGTTTTCGGTGAAAATTAAATGGTTATATGCTTATGAACCATGGGTAATTAATTTTCTTGAAAAGGTTAATTATCGAAAATACTAAAATTGAATTTTGTAATTCTTTTGAATGTATAATTGCAACATTTAACCGTAAACAAAGTTTAGTCTTTGATCAGTAAATTGCTCCATTATGCTTTCAAACAAATGTTTGATCGAGAATAATTTACTGAAAAGACAAACGAAGTCTCTTTTCCATGGGAGAAGCATGAGACTCAATCCTATTCCTTTTCATGAATGAGAAAGGTATAATAGGAACGTTTTGAATTGTCTAAATTCTAATGTAACTCATAGCAATGAATTGCACGTCATATTTTCCATAAAGATTTCATTACCTTCATTAGGTGAATGAATCCTTTTGTAACAAACATGAATGTTGGTTAGCTGGAAAACATGTATATGAGTTACTAAATTAGAAGCTAGACTAATTACCGCGAAAATTGGTAAAAGGAAAACTAGCTTAATTTATCTAGTTGGTTTACTTTAACCTTTAAAGGTGCTACATACCAGTATGGGGATGGTAGACCTGTTAAGGAAGAAATTGCATACCCAATTTTTCAAGTTAATAACATTGATGGATAACCCATCATTCAAAGAGTAGAATACACTTTTTAGTACCTTAGTAATGATTACGTATGGTTCTTTAAAGGTGTAAGAAAGTAAAAAGCAAGCAAGTTGTTTTCACTGGTTATGCAACACTTACAATGTTGTCAGATTCAGTGGGAGCATTTGTGTTGCATTCTTGAATAAGAGTTGTTTTAATGATTTCTAATTCGATGGGAGCTACAAGCCTTATTTCTGTGTAGTAACCCAAATTATCTTCAAAGATAATTACTTTCCAATTGTAGGCACTTATGTTTTTTTAAGGATTGTCATGTGCATTTCCTTACAAATCAATATAGTCCTAAATCTACTAGTTATATCTATGACAAAAATCATATTAATCAAATAAACGACCGTGTATCGTGTTGTTTATATGTTACATGATGATTGTTCCATGCACAAGTGGGAGAAATCTTTATTGTGTGCAAGGTACAATACATATTAATATGATTTAATATGTATTCTCTTGACTGAAAAGTAAGAGAATTACGTTCTAATAGGAAGTATACATTTAAATATGTATGATTGCCCTATTAAGAACATGTGTCAAGATGATAACAAAGACTACTTTATTTTAAATATTTATGTCATTCAATATTTAAGAAACACTTGTAGTTACAATTTATGTTACGTGAGAGCGTGAACTAGATTGTAGCCAGGTAAAATATCCACGTGTCGTGAGCGAGCATGGATGATTCTGCGGTTTCTTACATGGAACATTTCATGGAATGACATAATTAAATGAAGTAATCTAATACTACTTTGAATTTAAGTATTAGTTGAATGACTTAAATATATGTAGTAATTATTAACTTGAAATATTAATTGAAACACGAGGTGGTGTTCATAATTACTTTAATTATAAATGTTTATGATTTTGTAAAGTCACAAACATAAAGTCTTTTAAAGACTTACAATATAAAGTAAGGCGTTAACTTGCTATGTTTTAAGACATTTGCATGAAGTCAATGAGTTGATCAATGACTTATAACGTATAGTGGGATTATAAGCGATATGTCTTTTGACTTGGTCAAAATACTTGTGTTATAATGCATGCAATTGATTTGGTAATTCTATTGTACCATTAAGTTTTACTTTGTTGGTAAATAGGTAAGCCATAGAGTAGATGGTTATCTAAAATATTGTTAGATTTTCTTACAATATTAATTCTAATGAAATACCATAGTTTTATGGTATGTTCGATTAGAAGAATCAAAATCTATTGGCATGTTTGATTCAAGATAACTATAGTTTCTTCCACATGTTATCAAGGTTAGAAGATTGAGTATAGATTGAATATACTCAATAAGACTCCAACCTAGAAGATTGATAAGACACCATTTGTTTATGGAATGTGATGAATCACATTAAGTCTTATAAATGAAGTTAAATTTGTTAAACTACTTATAGAGTGAGTTGTAACAAACTAATGTTAGGAAGCTGTCAATGTTTTTGTAGTATCCCAAAGAGAACAATGTATTGTTGCTCTACTTGATAAACTATTTAAAGGTAATCTTTAAATTGTTAAAAAGGCAAGTGGGAGTTTTGTTTAGATCTTGAAAGATTGAATTACAAAATACATAATCTTCTAAAATGCACTAGCAAATATCATGATGAGGCTAAACATGAAAATGATAGACCTTAATATGATGGAATTGTCATTCATAGATCCGTAAGGATATCTCGGATATTTAATATCTTTGAGGAATATGAGTTCTGAGGATCATGGTAAGCTGTTAATCATAATGATGAATTTATCAAATGTTGAATTGTGGTAAATCAATCATACTATGAATGTTGAGATCTTTGTCCATAAAGATAATCAACTTTAGATACTTGGTTTATCTTAATAATGAATATGAGTTTCTTCAAAGGATGGAAACCCTAGTGGTTTAAATCTTTATGTAGAAATCATATGGACAATATTATACACATATTTAATGCATGTCTAGTGATAATAATATTAATCATATTTAAGCAATTAACTATGATTGAATATTCTTTACTAGATACATTAAATAGAAGTATAAAGATTATAATTGTCATACTTAGTTTCATTGATATGAAATTTTGACAATGAATGTCATAACTCTTTGTTGTGGAATTACTTTTGCGAGGGCGATGAGTAATACAAAGAAGTTTTATGAATTCAAATAATCCTTGGATATGTACAAGCGCAAGAATCCATGAATGGATATATGCAAGCATCTAAGAGATGTTTCTTATGTTTAATATTAAATCCATGTTTGATTTAATAATTAAAATAAGATAGCTCATAAGTATTCCTAAAAGCTAGTGGGAGTATTATTTTAAATCTTATATGTTGTATGGGCAACTACATTCCACCTAAATTAAGTTTTAGTTGGGAATGAACTTCGTTTGTAAGATTTGGAAATAAGATATATAACCTTGAAAATATGTTTATTATTATAAACATATGCGGTAAATAAATGAGTCTAATAGAACATGATGAATACATATCTTTGACAAGATAGATGAGATCTTAAAGTTTAACTTGAAGATTCATCATGAACATCATGTTGTGTATAAGATTGTTGTGTCATGCTTGATTACAAGATGATTTGACAACATTGAAAGTTGTTAGTGTAATAAATATTTTAAAAGGAATATGTTTGGATTTAGAATCACATTCCACGATCGGAGATGCTCCTAGATTCTATGGATGGAAATATGGCAATTATTTCATAATTGTCATTGCCAACAAACTTGAGTTTGGTAGGCACCAACATTACACTATAAGCTGTTCGAAGTTTACGGACGTTTAAAGAGCATATTGTTGTACACAATGATCTTGGTATAATTGAGATGACACTCAATTCTAGTCATGGTATCCTTGATGATGACCATGTTGACTAGTTATGCTCAACTAGGAGCATAGTTGCATTATACATTAAAGAAAAGAATACTTTAAAACTTTAAAGTTTTGAAAGATGATTGTCATAAAAGGGTGGTTCGGTTATCACGCACCTTATGGAATGATATGACAATATCAAGATATGTGTAAACATATACAAGAAATTCACTTATTGAATTTTTGAAATAAGTATTCTCAAAATTCCTATAGATCAAAGTTAATTGAAATTATGCCTTGTCAACAAGTATGATTCTCATGACTTGTGGCAAAATTCATTAACTAGTATTATCATGCATTGATCTATTTAGTATTTGGATAAAGGATGTTAAACAATTATTATTTATAATGAATTAAAGTACGGTATCGTTTAATTTCATTTATAATATTGTGTCCTATGTTTGCATGTTTAAATCCATGAATAACTTAAGTTATTCTAAATAGTCCGTTGTCAATCAATAACATGGGAATGATATTGAATTAAGACAAATCGAGTATTAGTTAGAATATACTTGAAAGTATATTGATGCGTAGCATGACTAATTCGAGATGATATTCAATGAATTGAGTATAGGACTTATCCACCCACATGATGATACTTTATGGATCTTTGTCATTAAGTATATCATGGATATTTATCCTCGACTTGAGATACAAGAGATATGTCATGGATGTAGTGCATTTTGTGAAGCAATCTAACGCTATCGTGGCGGTAGTTATAAGGGTTGTTTTCGAAGTGTTGCGAAATTTATGAATCACCTTGTAGTCAAAATGGGATTTGTTTCCTTCAAATTTATTTTGAAGTATAATACTCTTGGGCCCTCGTAGGGTTGTTAAGATGTTTGCATGGCCATGCCCAAGGTCTTCGGAATATGTTCGGAAGAATTGGTAATCTTGATCAATCACATAAAGCGAGAAGCAGAATAGTTAATTAAGAAATGAGTAAGATCCATATTCTTATTAACATGGTATTAGAAACAAAGGATGAATATGATGATGAATCATCAAAACTTGGTTTTCTCCGAGAAAACCATACACGAGTTGTCTTAGGGGCATTGGCGTGTTGCTAGACGCTAACCAATGTCATTTCACGTTTGTAAACATATCCAGTGGGAGCTGTTGGAAATGTATATATTTACAATAGGTAAATGTCCGGATTCGAACTCGTGACCACGGGATTGCACACTTTACGTATGAGACTCGATGTTTTAATAATTAATATAAAATATTATGTTTAATTATTAAATTCACAATAAACGACTAAGCGGCGATAAGAACTTATCGAAAGTGACTATCGGTCGTTAAATGTCAGCGGGATATGAAGAAAAGTAAACAAGCCAAGAGGCGGTTTTAGGAACCTTCTTTTGGGCTTGTTTTTGCGAAACTATGGTATCCCACATCGAAACCATAGTAAACATGACATCTACCATAAGGCTATAAATACATCCCCATGTATTCATCCTTTGGTACACTTGATTTCATTAGAAGGCCAAACTTCTTCTTTTCTTCCCTCTTATTCTTGGTCGACGAGTGAATCCCCATTGTAAGGATTTCTGGTGACCTTAACATAACAAGGTGTTTGGTTATTCTATTGTGATCAAGAACTAGCATTCGCATCGAATCGCTAATAATGCGTGTGTACAAAGCGTGGTTGTAAGACATTATTCTTACACCAATTAGTACTTCTTTGGTTTGCTTTGCTCGAGGGTTGTTTTGCTTTGCTCGAGGATTTGATATTCGCAAAGAGTGCGTTACGCATACTTTCGATTAATTAATTTATTTGTTATGATCTTAAGTCTTCCATTGTGTACTCTTGATGTCTTTATGTTTTATTGTATAAGAGCGAAAAACTAATTATATATCATAAACTCAGCATGTTGCCATTCGAGCTTGAATATTATTTTATTAGTGACATTTAATGTAAATTGCGTTAAATTTGGTTGTACAATATGCTTGATAATTTGTATTTATTTATTAGGAGTGTTTTAATAACTGTATTAATTGTATTTATTGATAAGTTAATTAATTGATTATATTAAATAGCATCAATGTGGTGTTTTATTTTTTTAATATGTGCATTAAAGTGGTGTACGCTATGCTTCTTGTCTTGTACGCATGAAAATTATGTGCATTAAAGTGTTGTACATTATGATTCTTTTCTTAATTATATGAATTACTAATTATAGTAACATGTGTAGACTTATATTTTTAAGACTTCTTTTATTAGGAAGTCTTAAATACATTATAATGTAGTATAGATATAGATATAGTATTTGTTCAGTTGCAAGCTTTAATATATTAGGGACTTGTTACAAATATCTAGGGATGAGCATGGTTCCTACGTCGAATTAGTGCCAGACCGATTTTTCCCGATCAAATTAGTGGTGCCGGTACCGTACCAATTGAGATTCGGATACCGATGTCGATATCGCATCGGAAATCGGGTTTTCCACGTTTTTTCTGAATTTCGATTTGGTCAGGTCCGTCACTCAAATTAGTGGTCCATTTTTTTTCATCTTATTTCAGTCACGATCTGCATCAGTATATAAAGAATCGATGCAGTTAGGTTTAATTTCGGGATTCTATTGAAATCTCATCCCTACAAATATCTATCTCCTTAATTATTTTATTTCAAATTCTAAATAATGAAGAATAATACACTACTTTCCCGGCGGCCTATAATGAACCTCCTCCTCCAGCACTTGACCAATACCAAAAACATAAAATCCGGCAAATCTATTCACGCACATTTAATCATATCCAACCAAGATCACAACATACTAGAACTCAACTCATTAATAAACCTATATTCTAAATGCTCAAGTTTAAAATATGCCCACCATCTGTTTGATAAAATGCCTCAACCAAATGTAGTTTCTTATAGTGCACTTATGGCTGCTTTTTACCAAAATGGCTACGATTATGAGGTTTTCAGGCTGTTTAAAATGATGATGGGTGGCACTGGTTTGGAGGGAAATGAGTATATATTTGCCACGGTTTTTTCGGCGTGTGGGAATGTAGGTGAGCTGGGGTTGGGGTTGGGGAGGCAGTGTCATGGGTATGTGTTCAAATGTGGGTTGCTGTTTTTTCAGTATGTCAAAAATGGGGTTGTGAGGATGTACGCGAAGGTGGCGGATGTTTTTGGGGCTTTGGAGATTTTGTGTTCGGTTCCCGGGTCGGATAGCTGTACGTATAATTTGATTTTGGGTGGGCTTGTTGAGAATGGTTATTTGGGTCAAGGGGTGGATGTGGTGAGGAGAATGGTGGGTGAAGGTGTGGTGTGGAGTAAAGCGAGTTATATTGGTGTGTTTGGGCTATGTGCGTGTTAAGGATTTGAGGTTGGGCGTGAGGTTTATGGTCGGATGGTGAAGAGTGATGTTGAGTTTGATGTGTTTGTGTGCAGTGTGGTTATTGATATGTATGGCAAGTGTAGAGATGTAACGAGTGCTAGAAAAGTTTTGATAGGTGTCAAGATCGGAGCGTGGTGTCATGGACTGCAATCTTGGCTGCTTATTCGCAACATGGGTTATTTGAAGAGTCGTTGAAGTTGTTTTGGATATGCAACGTGAGGATGTTGTTCCAAACGAGTCTACCTTTTCTGTACTGCTAAATGCTAGTGCCGGGTTATCATTGCTAGGATACGGATATTCATTGCATGCACTTGCAGAGAAGACGGGTTTAGGGTCATAAGAATGTTGGGAATGCTTTGATCAACATGTACTCAAAGACTGGTGAAATTGAAGCTGCAAACAAAATATTTTTAGGTATGATTAATCGTGATATTGTGACTTGGAATACCATGATATGTGGATACTCGTATCACGGACTTGGTGATAAGGCATTGGCTATATTTCAAGAGATGTTGAAAACCGATGAAAATCCAAATCATGTGACTTTTGTTGGTGTTCTCACTGCTTGTGGACATTTGGGCCATGTTGAATTAGGATTCTATTATTTTGACCAGTTAATGAAACACAAGGGAGTAGAACCTGGTTTGGAGCACTATACTTGTATTGTGGGACTTTTAAGCAAAGCTGGACGATTAGATGAAGCTAAAAAATTTATGTTATCAACATTAATTAAATGGGATGCCGTTGCTTGGCGTACATTGCTTAGTGCTTGTCATGTTCATAAAAATTATACTCTGGGCACAGAAGTTGCTGACATCATCATGGGTTTGGACCCTGATGATGTTGGGACTTATACCCTTTGTCTAATATGCATGCTAAGGGTCATAAATGGGGTGGGGTTACAAAATCCGCGATTTAATGAAAAAAGGAACATAAAGAAAGAGCCTGGATTGAGTTGGTTGGAGATAAAGAATCAAACACAAGTGTTTGTTTCGGATGATAATAAACATCCAGATTTTGTTGAGATTCATGAAAAGTTGAAGGAGTTGTTTGGTAAGATAAAAGGACTTGGTTATGTGCCTGATACTTGTAATGTGTTGCATGATGTTGAGGATGAACAGAAGGAAGATTCTGTGGGATATCATAGTGAGAAGCTTATGGTAGCTTATGCCCTACTTAGAACACATAATGGAGCACTGATTCGTATCATAAAAACTTAAGAATATGTGATGATTGCCACTCTTTATGAAACTAGTTTCAAAAGTCACAAATAGGTTGATAAATGTAAGAGATGCCAACCGTTTCCATCATTTCCAAGATGGAAGTTGCTCATGTGCAGATTACTGGTGAGTAAATCGTTTCCAACACAGCGACTTATGGTCAGTCGTCATGGAAGTTGGTCACGTGGGACATATGAGCTGGAACCAATTCAGAAGTTCCACATGTAACCCTTGCAGGTATAAATTTACTAATGTTATCTTTCAGCAGCTTAAGCTTCACATCTAATTTTATCTCTAACAAGAGGCATGATCCAAGTATTAAGTGTGTCCCATCAACCAAGGTTGCGGTTTCAAACCTCATCAGAGGCGTGTCTTTGAGTTATTTGTCGTACAAAAAGATACACTTCTATCAGTATGACCTAAACAGAGTCCATTCTCAATGATGACACACTGAAAATAAATGGTCTTAAAAGAGGCAAGCTAATAGAAACAGGACTTTTAGGGGAAACTTGGTCTATGAAACTTGAAATTTTGAAATTTTGTAGTCTAAGAAAAGTGTAATTATTTACGTGATAACTTAGCAAAATGACAGTTTTACTCTTGAACAATTATTGATTCCTTCTTTTTTTTTTTTTTTTTTTTTTTTTTTTATTCATTTAGGGATGATTATTAGGGTAATATGGGAAACTTAACAAGTTAACAATTATATATATGTTTTTTAGAATTGGACAATCATTTTGGGACATACAAAGATATTAAGGTGGACAATAATTCTGGGGACGTAGGAGTATTTTGCTTACTGATTCAGTTGAGGCTTTTATCTGTACATTTCCCTTTTTGGCATCTCCGCAATGTTGAAGCTTAATGTAATCTGCTGTCATGATTCAGATATCGGGTGAAGCTTCTGGTATGAGGAAGGCGCTCTTTGACATTGCATCCCGTTTACATGACTTCCCATCAAAGACTCAGCACTTACTTGGTAATCCTTCTGCAGCTTCTGTTGTTGGAACAACTGGTGCCCCGATTATGGGCTTAACTCCATTGGCTGGTCCCTATGGTGAAAGTGGAGATTGGGCTCGCAGCCTCTATCCACCTCCACGACATGAAGCTATTTCGAAAGAATTTTCTCTGCGTTTACTTTGTCATACTGAAAATATTGGGGGTGTAATTGGCAAAGGGGGTGTATTGATCAATCAAATTAGACGGGAATCTGGTGCAGCAATCACAGTTGGTGATGCAAAACCTGAGGCTGAAGATTGCGTAATATCTATTTCTGCACAGAAGGTAGGTTTGGTCTGAAATAGGATGTCATATATTAGAAAGATGAAAGGATATAGCTTTATGTGGTTGTACATTTTTTATGTACAGGTCTTTGACGACACATTTTCTCCTACTATTGAAGCTGCAATACGTTTGCAACCCAGGTGCAGTGAGAGAATTGAAAGAGATTCAGGCCTCGTCACGTACACCACACGATTACTTGTGCCATCTTCTCAGATTGGTTGCCTAATTGGGAAAGGAGGAGCCAAAATTTCTGAAATGAGGAGAATCACCAAAGCTAATATTCGAATACTTACAAAGGAAGATGTTCCAAAAGTTGCTGAGAGAGATGACGAGATGGTGCAGGTAAACATCTTTATATATCTTTACAGAAATATAGATATTGTTCATCGTTGCCCTATTAACGCTATTGGTTATCGTGTTATAAGATTACTGCAGAATTTGATTTTGCTAAGGATGCACTTGTACAAGTAGCCTCACGTTTAAGGGGAGATCTTTTTGAAAGAGAAGGAGCATTGTCGACATTTGTTCCAGTTCTTCCGTATCTTCCTATGGCACCTGAAGTTCAAAATTATGAGAGAAGGGAATCTAAAGGTCGTGAACATGGACATTCTTATTCTAGCAGAGATCATGGACATTCTTATTCTAGCCAAGAACATGGACCTTCTTATGCAAATAGACATGGCGGATCAAGTGATTTGCCACCTTATGCTAATAGACATGGTGGATCAAGTGATTTGCCACTTAATGATGTATACGGAAGCTATGGTAACTTGCAGGTAGTGTAATTGATATATGATCTTAAATCCCGCCACCCGCCACGTGGCAAAAAAACAAGCATTACTGCCAATGGGAAGGTATATCATGTGATCACAACACACATCAAGTCACATCCATAAACCTCCCTTCATTGTCCTTGACAGGAACCCTGCCGCCAGATCTCAACAACCTCAGCAGCCTTAAAACATTGGCTGTCCAGAAGAACATGCTGCATGGGAGCATACCTACGTTAAATAAACTGTCTTTTCTAGATACTGTTTTGTTGGATGGTAACAACTTTACTTTTTTTCCTAAGGATTTTTTCATAGGTTTGATGAACTTGGAGACTTTTAGTATATCTGAGAATTTAGATCTAGCTCCTTGGGTTATCCCTGAGAACATTGTTGCTTGTAGTAATTTGAAGTCTTTTGTAGCGAGTAATGCGAATATATATGGTACTATTCCTGATGTTTTTGAGATTGAGAGCTTGTCTAGCTTGGTAGATTTAAGGTTGAGTTATAATAACTTAACGGGCGAGTTGCCTTTAAGTTTTGGCAAGTCTTATATCGGGATTCTGTGGTTGAATAATCAAAGGATGGGACTTAGTGGCGGTATCGATGTTTTAGGCTCGATGGTTGAGCTTAGTCAAGTGTGGTTACAGGGTAATGCTTTTAGTGGTGTGATTCCGGCTAGTTTAGGTAGTGCTAGTTTTGAGTTATTTGATTTGCAACTTAGGGATAATTTGTTGACGGGTTTGGTTCCTGTTGAGATTACGAGGTTGCATTTCTTGCTTAATGTTAGTTTGCAGAATAACAAGTTGCAAGGTCCGGTTCCTATGTTTGGGAGTGATGTGAAAGTTGAGTTAGGGGAAGTTGGGAGTAATAGTTTTTGTTTAGAGAAACCGGGGGATTGTGATTATCAAGTGAATACGTTGCTTGAGATTGCTGGTGAACTTGGATATCCGTTGTCATTAGCTGAGTCTTGGAAAGGGAATGATGCGTGTGCAGGATGGGAGTTTGTTAGTTGTGATGCTAATAAGAATGTGACGAGTGTGAACTTTGCGAAACAGAATTTTTCAGGGACTATTTCGCCGGCTTTTGCTAATTTGACTTTGTTGAGAAGTATATCGTTGGATGGGAATAATCTTGTGGGGCCTATTCCTAAGGTCTTGACGTCTTTGAAGGATCTACAACTTCTTGATGTGTCGAAATAATCTATCTGGTATTGTACCTGCATTTTCGCCAAAGGTGAAGTTTTTAGATGATAATAATCCCTTTTTAGGTGTGAACATTAGTACTTTAAGTCCACCACCTGGGTCGGTGTCAAATATTAGTGCTTCGAGTGGAAGCTTGGCTAAACGGTCGAAACGGAAGTCTGTTGGTTTGGTTATTGGTATTGTTGTTAGTGTTCTTTTCTTTGCTGGGATTGTGTTGTTTGTGTCTTACAAATGTTATATGAAGCACAAATACCAGAAATTTGGGAGGGTTGGAAGTCCAGAAAGCGGTAAGGAATTAGTACCTGAAAGTGTACTAGGAAATAGCTCGAATCGTTATGGTAAGGAAGTGGTGGTTAAAGAAAGTATAGCAGGAAGTAGCTCGAATCGCTATGGAGTTTTTAGTGAACTACAAAGTCAAAGTAGTGGAGATCATAGTGAGATGCAAGTTTTTGAAGGCGGTAAAGTGATGATATCCAGTCAAGTGCTTCGACAAGCTACTAATAATTTCAGCGAAGATAATGTTTTGGGACGTGGTGGATTTGGAGTCGTTTACAAAGGTGAATTACATGACGGGACTGAAATAGCAGTCAAGAGGATGGAGATAGGTGTGAAGGGAACGAAAGGGATGAATGAATTTCAAGCGGAAATTGGAGTACTAACAAAAGTTAGGCATAGACATCTCGTTGCTCTTCTTGGTTATTGTGCTAATGATAACGAGAAGCTTTTGGTGTATGAATATATGCCAAAAGGAACTTTAAGTCAACATTTGTTTGACTGGAGTGAAAATAATAGTCAACCTCTTAGTTGGAAACAAAGGGTTTCAATTGCTTTAGATGTGGGAAGAGGTGTCGAGTATTTGCATAGTTTGGCACAGCAAAGCTTTATTCATCGAGACTTAAAGCCGTCTAATATTCTTCTTGGTGAGGATATGAGAGCAAAAGTTGCTGATTTTGGCTTGGTTAAGAACGCAGCTGACGGGAAGGGTGGGAAGTTTTCAATTGAGACGAAAGTTGCAGGGACTTTCGGTTATTTGGCTCAGAGTATGCTGGTAAGAATTACTTACCTTTACTTTTACGGTTATGCTTTAAAAATTACACTTCTTATTTTACATGTGGCTATATATTTCGACCCATTTACTTATAAATATGTGTTGACCCGCCCAAAAACGGCCTGTTTTAGACACATAGATCAGTAAAAGCTACCCAAAAACTTAATTCTGATAGAAATTATTATTTTTCTGTGTGAAAATAGCTACCGGGAGGGTGACAACAAAGGTGGACGTTTATGCCTTTGGGGTAGTCTTGATGGAACTAATTACTGGCCGGAAAGCACTAGACGAAACTATGCCAGATGAGAGATGTCATTTGGTTTCATGGTTCAGAAGGGTAATTATCACCAAAGAAAACATAGTAAAATCAATAGACCAAACACTTGATACTGAAAACGAAGATACTCTAGAAAGTATAATCAAGGTAGCTGAGCTTGCAGGCCACTGCACTGCACGTGAGCCGTTTCAGAGACCAGACATGTGTCATGCTGTTAACGTGTTGGGCCCACTTGTAGAACAATGGAAACCTTCTAAACATGAAGAAGTCGAAGAAAGTTCTAGTCATCGTATGAGCCTTCCTGAAGTTCTTCAAAGATGGCAAGCGGGTGAAGGTTCTTCAAGAACGTTTGATATGTCATTTAGTCAAACTCAGTCAAGTATTCCTAATAAACCTGCAGGATTTTCAGACACGTTTGATTCATCAGATTGTCGATAACAAAAAAAAGTCAACTTTGATCATCATTCAAGCCAAGCACAGATCATATACAGGTTCTTTTCATTTTTGTGTATTTTTAACTCAATCGTCAATGGTTGACAAAATTGGACAGATCTTTTTTTTTTTTTTTTTTTTCTTTTTTTTTAAATTTAAAGCATGTGTTATTGTGCTAAATTTGATTAGAGTCCTTTAAGCCCATTGATCCCATGAAAAATGGAGTGGGAACATGGTCTTGTAATCGGTACAATTGACAAATATATGATAGAACAAATTCTTAAATCCTGAACATGGTTTTCAATGTTTATGGTCGTATGTGTCTGTTTGCCACTTTAGTTGTTTAAGCTGCAAGTAATATTTTACGGGTATATTTTAGACTTCTCGTATACGTGTTGAATGTTATTTGCATCAAGGTTTTGCACATTGCTCGGGTTTAGGAAATTGCGGTTAGGAGCCACTTAGAACAACTATCACACCTTGTCTTTGAAAACAAGTTTGGGGCGTCGCCGATTTTGCTGTCACATTGGGTTAACATATTGACTGATAAACGGACTAAGTTAAGCTATATTGTATTTTCGATGGGTCAAATTGACCAAAAACCTATCAAATTAGCCATTATTCACATTGGTCAACAAAATGGTTGAAAATCAAACAAAGTCAAGTAAATCAAATTACAGTAAAACCTCTATAAATTAATAGTGTTGAGATCAAAATATTTTATTATTTTAAAGAGGTTTTATAATGATAAATTAATATTAAATTTTGAAGTCTAAATATTGAAGTCTACAATCTGTACGACTAACATATTTCGAACCTAAAAAATTTCTTTTAAAAGTATATTGATTGTTTAAAATTTGAAAATACATTTATTTTGAGACAAACGAAAATAAAAATGTGAATATCCAACTTGGGAAGTACTATGTATTTTTTACTCTTTTTTAGGAGCTGTTTGAGGTTTTGGACCAGGTTTTCTTTTGAAAAGACTGAATAACGTGTTATTTGGTATTCCGCTTTTGATTTTAGGATTCATAGTAAAAATGTAGCACTGTTTCAAATCTCAGGTCCAAGTAGTGGTTTTCTGATATGGTGGGGCACATTGCTTCTCTCTATAACTTTTAATATTATAAACTGATCATAACATTAAACACTTTTATTAATTATTAAAATATTAAATTTAATTATATTATATCTTACCAATTTTATTTTCTCTCATACATAAAAAATCACCTACCAAATTTAAATCCAAATCAAATTTCCTGGCTATATATCAAACGGACCCAATGACAAAAGTCAAGATTTATCGCGCTTTTCAGTTTAACATGCATTTTTGTAATAGTAAAAGTTTTATTTGGTTTAAATTAGATCCAAGATAAATCAAAATAAAATTCCAATATTCAACTTGGGGTGCAAGTACTTTTTACTATTTTAGACCTTCAGTATTTGAGAATCTAACTTTTGCATTTTGTTTGCATAATTTTATAATCATACTTTTTGTACTTGTTTCCCTTGGATACGAAAATGACAATCATCTATCACTTTTTTATTCTATATTATTATTTTAATAACAAATGGTGAGATAATGCATGTATTATTTTATGATGGAAAATAGGGAACTCCTCACATGGGGGACTTTACACTCTATGTTTCTTGGTTGAATATTTATTATTGATTGGATAAGCTCTTTTTAACTTATTCTATGTCTACCAATAATAAGTCCCATAACTATTAAGATCCAAAAATCTTATAAATTATTTGATGTTTTATCTATCAAGATCTAAGTTGGAGTTTCTAAGAATCTTGTTAGGATGAAAATTAAATCCACCATAATACTATAATAGTAGGATATGAAGAAATTAAACACTATCGTAACGAATATGAGGAAATTCGTAAATTCTAACATACGAAATTTGGGTACGAGAAATATTTGTTAAAGATGTATGCTTGTTTTCACTACAGAATGCTAAACGCTAATTGCTAGTTGCTTCAAAATGTTGTTTGAATCATGTAAATGTATATGTTTTTGATATAGTATGAAAAGGTTTTGTAAACCTGACTTTTTAGTTGGGTTAAAAAAGTCACAATAAGAAAAAGTGGGCCTATTGGGCTTCTTAGATAAGTGGGCCAGTTGGGTTTCGTATCAATGAGGGCCCGGCCAACACAATGAGCAAATCCATTCAATTTAGACACATCAATAATTTGCATGTTCCCTTAACTAGAAAAGTATGAACATATTTAGAGCAATACATACAAGTATACAACTCACTAGAATTAAACTTGAAAGAAACAAAATAAAAGCAAAAAAATTCGAAATACAAAGAAAAATCGACATTGCTTCTTCATTTCATTGGTATTTCCTCATGAGATGTCATAACAGTGTATGATATTGTAATGAACAAATACAGTAACATGATTATTTCCAAATCAAAATAACAACATATATATGCGAAAATATTTTTCTCGAATTTTAAGATATTTGTGCATAATGTTAACAAAAAAATTTGAGATTCATCATATCATATCTACATGCAAGTATGCAACTAACAAGGCTTTGAAATAGCCAAATTATATGATAGTTACAAATATTTATCAATCTAGTTACCTAAAGAAAAAGACGTAATATTTCGATTACTTGATAAGAAAAGTTTACTGATAAAAAAATCAAGAACTAGTATAAAATTTTCACATTCCAGCAAACTACTTGTCGGGTTGGACAAGTAGTCCACTAGATTCGTGAAAACTTGATACTAATCGAAATACATAACTACAAATATTTATCAATCTAGTTACCTAAAGGAAAAGACGTACAATATTTCGATTACTTGATAAGAAAAGTTTACTGATAAAAAAAATCAAGAACTAGCATAAAATTTTCACACAACCAGCAAACTACTTGTCGGGTTGGACAAGTAGTTCACTAGATTCATGTAAACTTTATACTAATTGAAATACATAACATTCGAGTACAATCTGGTATATAAAGTTAACATAGTTTCCTTTTCTATCCAATGTGGGACACAAAGTTGGGTTACATCAAACAATAGTAAAATATCTATATTATGGCTTAACAATCACTTATAAGACGAAAGCTTTCAACAGGATGAAATGTGGCATAAATGGAGTACTAACAAAAGCAAGACAAACATCTTGTTGCTTTTCTTGGTTATTATATCGATGATAACGAGCGGCGTTGGTTTATGAATACATGTCATATGGAACGTTAAGCCGGCAAATGTTCAAATGAAAAGAATAAAAGAGTCTTCCTCTTAGTTGGAAACAAAGGGTTTCAATTGCTTTAGATGTGGGAAGAGGGGTTGAGTACCTGCATAGTTTGGCACAACAAAGCTTTATTCATCGAGATTTGAAACCGGCTAATATCCTTCTTGGTGATGACATGAAAGGGAAGGTTGTTGATTTCGGTCTGGTTGGCCTCTTAAAAGTGTACATTTTTTTTTTTTCCTTTTTTAAAATGTTTTTGATATAGTATGAAAATGAAAAGGTTTTGTAAACACGACTTTTTAGTTGGATTTAAAAAGTCACTCGACATTCGACAATAAATAATTTTTGACCTATTGGGCTTCGTAGATAAGTGGGGTAGTTGGGTTTCGTATCAAAGTCGGGCCAACAACAATGAGCCAATCCATTCTATTTACACATCAATAATTTTGCATGTTCCTAAAATAGAAAAGTAGGAACATATTTAGAGCAATACGAGTAACGAGGTACACACTACACAGATTACCAATTTCATACAACTCATTAGATTTAAAAATTGAAAGAAACTAAATTATATAAATAAATAAATAAAAGGGAAAAATGTTATAACTTCTTTATGTCAATGGTATTTCCTCATGAGATTTCATATCAGCATATGATATTGCAATGAACAAAATACAGTAACATGATTGTTGCCAAATCAAAATAACAACATATATATGTGAAAATAATTTTGTTTGACTTTCAAGATATTCGTGCATAATGTTTACAAAGAAATATGAGATTCATCATATAGGTGACATATCATATCTACATGCAAGTATACAACTACAAGTAGAGGTGGCAATTCTTGACACGACACGATAAATGATATGAACCCGACACGAAGTTAAACAGATTTGGGTTGAGGATAAACATGTTTGGGTAAAAAACGGGTCAACTCGTCTAACCCGTTTACTAAACGGGTCGTGTTTGATTTGAGTAAGTATTAAACAGGTCAACCCGTGACCCGTTTAACTATGTAAGGTCTTAAAAATAAAATATATAACCTGGTTTTTATGTTGCATGTGGATTAAATGTATTTTGTTATTTACTTAGTATGAGTGAATTATAATTTTATACCGTAAAAATCATGAAAATTGACGATTATAATTCAGAAAATTGTCGCATAGTTATTTCTATGTTATTCTTATCATATTTTAGATCCTTATATCATTTTTTGCATTTAAACTAGTTAAATAGGCAAACAACCAACTTTGTTCACTGTTTGACTTATATACTTAAATGGGTTAAACGAGTCACAAATGAGTTACACGTGTTATGCAGGTCTAGGTTAGGGTTGAGTTTCTTTACACGATTAATAAATGGTTCGTGTTTGGAAGGCTATACTAACCCGCCGACACGCGAACTCGAATAAGTTAACACGAACACGACTCGATTGGCACCCCTAACTACAAGCCTTTGAAATAAGCCAATTGTATAATAGTTACAAATAGACTAAAATACACCGTCGGTCCCTAAACTTGTTGCTGTGCATCGCGATGGGACGGAACTCGGCATATTCATCGTGGTGAGTCCAAACCTTGGCCTTTAAATGCCAAATCAGTCCCTTTGACCAATTCTCTGTTAGTCAAAGTCTGTTAATGTCCCCATGTGCCTTGCACATGAGGGTAAACTCGTCATTTCATTGTTTTAGTTTATCACCCCTCATTTTCATCCTCCTCATGGGCTAAACCCAGATTCCAGCGACCTTAAACCCATAATCCAGCGACCAAGAAAATAATTTTCCAGAAGATCGACAACCTTCGATATGCAAACATATAAAGACCGGGTATCTGAACCATGACCCACCATTTGAACCCTGACCTAACCACCACCTCTAACATGCAGGAATTCGAACCAATTTTAAAAAATTATTGCTGACTAGTGAAAATTTGAATCTCATACCAACCATTTGATTATTTCATGACACAAAGCCGTTTAAAATAGGAATTGGTGACTCTAACAATGAGTATGGAAGAAGAGTTGGGTGCGTTTGGTATGATGCCATGAATCACAATCGGTATCGGTTTCGGTATAGATCCATTCCCCCATATGATAGATCCATTCCCTCTCTTTTTGGGTCCTATGAAGTATGGAATATATTTATATTTCATTCCGATATTTGCTGTAAACCAAACACTTGAAATGGAATGAAATCATTCCACCCATTCCCGGGAATGGGTACCAAACGCACCATTAAACTATTCACCAAAAACGTTTTCTATTTTCCAACGTAAATCTGCCAAAGTCTTCCTATTAGAAGGCTAACTTAGTACACAATTCGTGAACTTCCAAACATATTTACCATATACAAATGAGTTAAATATAAATGACTGACATAACCGAAAAGTTTATTGAAAAGGTGTACGTATACAAACCATATACAACTTAGAAAAACCGTGAAACAAGAATTATCAAAATTTCGTAACAAGAATTAGAAAAAATAAAAATCTGACGAAACTAAGAATACAAGATCCCACTCTATATAATCTATATGTTAGCTAAAGTTACAGTAAAACAATACACACAATGAAGGGATAGGTTAGCTAAAGTTACCGGCTATTACAACTCCATCAAACCGGATTTTACTTGTGGCGTCAAGATATATGAACTTGCACAACATTTAAATTAGTCTTACGCGTATGACGTAAAATCTTTATTTTCAAGATATGTTGTTAAAAATATATTTTTGAAAAGATACAAATGTTAGTGGTTATAGTGTTATGTTTATGTTTGAGAAAACAATATTGGTTTTTTTGTATAAAGCTAAGTGGCCAAGGGGGGAGGGTGGTTTTGTAGAGAATGTGTTTGCATCTCACATGCATTGCCTTGATAAACCAAATGGCATGTGGGAAACCAGTTATAAATTGAAACTCCAAGCTTTGAAAGAATCATATATCTCTTTAATATTAGCATCTTCTGTCAAGCCCTGAATGGTTTGTTGAGGATTCATAATTACAAGTATAAAATTTTAAAAACATCATCTTTATTCTGATGTTACTTTTTTTTATTAACCAAGTAACATCAAATATGCAAGAGCTGTTTGTAAAATCTTCAAGATATTATATCTAGTTTTAGTAAAAGAATTAATTCATGAAATGTCCAAATGCTCTTAACAAAAAGCTCCTAACAAGCTGCAAGCTCTTTCTTAATAATGAACGGTTAAGATGGAGGACAATAACGATAATTTCCTGTTTTATAATCCTTAAGAATCTATCCAAAATTGCTTATTGTTACTTTTTTTTGTTCATTCTTGCAGAATTCATTGCTTGCAATCTTTTTAAGGGTTTTATTTTGAACTTGCAATATTTGTCGGTGATGTTGTAATCATTTGGGTTTATTGGCTAGGGCACGCATGCTTGCAGTCAAGAAAAGTTTCAAAAAGTTTAATGATACGTTCGTGGGGCAATATGAAGACTAAATACAATATTCAAGGATATATGTTAGATATTTTCCACGGCCTGAACTTTTTTTAAGCCACCTGTGATTTATCACGGGTCGACAGGCTAGTTGACTTATATAAGGTTAATTTTTTGATTATTCATTATAAGAATTGTTCATCAAGATCTTGCACATCATACTCAACTGCATGCATATTTATCATTATCAGCACATATGAAACTAATGGAAAACTTTATTTAAAATAAAAGTACACAATCCACAATTCCATGTATCTAACATATGCAAATCAAGTAAACGCAAAGAGCTTTAGTTCATAGTTTGTTCATGTTACCAAATTCACAGTTTAAATCCATATATCTGAAGTGTAGTCTCCACCAGGATATCTCATTTCATGAGCCAAACAAGGACTATCCGGTTCCGCTCCAAAGGCAACATAGAAATTTGGTTTTATCGCAAGTCCACCTTTTCCGGTGTCGACATCAATCTGTAGCATGTGAGATCTGTCTAAGCTTAGCTGAATCATTTATAGTCCTCCTAGCATTTGGTATCTCTAAATGAAATAATTATAAAGACTTTAAATGATGGATGAGTTGTATAGTGGACCTAGGATTTTCAGGAGGGTGTTGCACAAATTTTATCTGATTATAAATACTAAAATTCGTATCGTAAAGAACTTTTGAGCTAAACTAAAGTTGAACTATAAAAAGAAAGCAAAAATATCGGGAGTTGCACATACCAAAAACGACGGGTATTGAAAAATATTAAACATCCAGACCCAAAAATCGAGTGTGGCACGCCACACTTGGCATCCATGTAGGTCCAACCCGGATTATAGATGGTTCATGTGTGTGAAAGCTTAGCATTTAAAAAATATACTTTGTAATGAACGAGTTTTGTTGGACTAGTTGCTAGTCCGTTACTGTATTTGATTCATTTGCTCAGCCCATTAGACATCAGGCCTACAACTTGTGTTTCATCAACACACGTATGCGTTTAGAGTGTTAACCACAAACGAATTTTTGAATATAAATAGTTATCACAAGGTTATACGTTTAGAGTGTTAAACCATTTAGATCCATTTGTTATAACAGATGTCCTCAACTAAGGCTCATTAGCAACCAATAGTTATTCATGCACCACGAGTTCAGTTCATTCACACATAAATCATGAGTCTGGAACCACTCATTCGAACGCTAGATGAGATAAGAGTTGCAAAACTAACATGTTCAAATATGTGTTTTATTAATTGAGGAGCAAAACGACGTCGTAATCTACAGTGAATACCCGATCTTGACCCGGTTGCATGTGAGAGCAAGCACAGTGTTTATTCTTTTTTTTTTGTCGTTTCGAAGCTTGGAAAAAGGTTATATTTGTCGTTTCGGGTAACAAACGACCCGACATACATCCTAACCGCCTCAAAGTTGGGCAAAAGAAAATATAAAAATGCAAACAATCGAACCTTCAGGAACACTACTTCTCTGACATAAGATCTGCTGCATTCATCTCCTCTCAACTACCAAGGGCGATTCCGTGTAAGGTATACTAACTACTCGATTTAATATACTCATACACTTATCATTCTTTGTCTTAATTGCATGTGCTACTGTTACTGTAGATGTTTAGAACATTGAATGAATGCATAATCTAATAAATTAGCCGTAATTATCATACGGTATTTAAGAAAAAAGATGTTGCAGATGCTATATAAGAAACGATATATGCAATAAACTGAAACTCTAACCTTTATACTTTATTTGCTTATGTTTTTTGGTTTGCATATGGAACTAACCAAAACCCTTATTCATATACTTTGTATGCCTAAATGTATAGCAATTTGTGGTTTGTTAAATAAAATGAAAACAAAAAGAAAATTATCGATGACAATAAGCCTAAATTCAACCAAGCCGGTAATAGCGATATAGATGACGTTAATGCCATGCAGCATAATATTAAAGCCGTAAGTGTTATGCCTCTTAATAATAGCAAAAAGATATGTATGCGTGACAACTATATGAAAAATAGTATACAAAATGGAACACACCTACACAGTCTAATCGTTTAGTTACCAAACCTTGAAATCAAACAATGTGTCACATGACAATATCCTTGAGTCTTATGCTTCGCAACCCTTACACCAAATACGGTAAAGAATCCACACCTACGAAAAAATGAACAACCCTTATGAAACAACGAAAAGGAAAGGGTTTTTAAGGCCCGTTATGGCAAATGAAAAGAAAGGTTCTATCTACTTTACAACCTCGACGAATGCAAAGATACCAAGAACAAATGCCGTCCAACAATTTACAACAGATTATGACACTAATTGCGGAAGCAACATCAAGATAGCATCGGCGAAACAAAGTCGTAAGTAACATTATCTCGACTTCTTTTCATCATATCATAGCATAGGTGGAATTTAACTACAACAATTAACCATCTTGCTTTATTACTCTATTTTTGCGAAAAGTTGGGTTTTCCGCATATGCAAATGGAATGTGGCATTTCAATGGAATCATCGAATCCTGGAACAAGTATTCATACACCTGATAACAGTATCCAAAGTACGGAACAAAGAGATCTTCCAAAATATTTGGTGCATATTTATTGTTACATTTTCTGTTGTCTGTTTACTATTATACGATATGCATGCTTACAAAATATGCATCCTTCTGTTACAGCTACCGCTATTCAAAACATAGACTGCTGTATGCAAACAACATACAATGATATGATGATGCATGACGAACTTAAAAGTAAGTATTATACTTATTATAAATTCTTATAGTATAGTGTCAAAGTATATAAATTTGGGAACTGACATTTTAATATCTGTAAATTCTAGGCAGAAATACTAAACCGTTGGTCAACAATACTGCGGGAAAACTCATTAAAAATAATGTTCGGGAACATAAGAAACGCAAAGGTCAGTTAAACTACGATTTCTATCTCATGCTATACATTTTTTAGTTTACTTTATAATAATAATAATAATGTATATGTAAACATATTTGAAACTCACGGTGCAGGCAAAGAAAAAAATAGCAACAACAGACAGCAGTTGCCTTCTCAAAACTATAACGACATATACCAACAGCCTAAAAGTAAGTTTTACATCCAATATGTAAATAAATTTAAAATGTTTATACAACTTTCCCTTAAGCGCTACAACTTTTTGATAACACAGCAATAGATATCAACACAAAACAAACTACTATGTTGAATAGCGAAAATGAAGCCCACAGTTCTACACACATAGAAACAAAGGTTTGTATTACTTTTAGATTTATTTGTTTACATTAAGCCATTGATTTTTTAAATCTTTTCTCATTTGTATTTTAAAATCATGTAGGCCCACCTTTAGAATACGCAAAGTTTGGAAAATGTGACCAGTTTGTGAATCTTGTGGTGCAAGATTTTGGTATGAAGAAAGATTGAGGCAATCATACAAAAGTGCTCGCCTCAAGACCATAAATGTTGTTTAGGTGGTTGCGTTGTTATAAAGCAACACGAAGAATACCCTGAGTACATTAAACAATTATACAAAGACCACCACTTCATGGAAAACATAAGAGCATATAACCAAATGTTCAGCATGACATCTTATGGAGCAAAGATTGATGATTCAATTAACAAAGGAGGAGGGCCTTACGTATTCCGCATTTCAGGTCAAATATATCATAATATTGGGTCACTTTGTCCACAAGAAAGGGAACGACCATGTTTCTTACAACTATACATATATGATACGGACAACGAAATTGACAACCGTATGTTTCACTTTGGCGCCAAGAAAAAGTGGATCGAAAAGGACATCGTACAAGGATTGATCGAGTTCTTGGATAAGCATAATGCGTTGGTGCAACTGTTTCGTCTGAAGAGATAAAATCTTAGACTCAAGAATACCACAATTCAAAGTGAAGCTCTACAAAGGTAGCAGGGGACCCGTCAAGATGAGCTACCTACATGCAGAAACAATCGGTGCAATAGTGTATGAAGAAAGCCAAGATGCAGCAGCCGATTTTGATATTATTATTCAAGAGCATTCGAGGACAGCTCAAAGGGTAAACAAGTTACATCCGTGTTATATGTCTCTTCAATTTCCACTGATATTTGTCTATGGTGAACAAGGATACCAAAAAGATATGCCGCTAAAGCTACAACAAGGCAGTTCTCGCAAACAAAAGAATATCTCGATGAAAATGTTTTATGCTTACCAGCTACATGACCGTGTAAACCGTTTCAGTTTACTGCCAAGAGCAGGACGACTCTTCCAACAGTATGTAGTCACAGCCTATTGTGCAGTCGAACAGAGTCGGCTTGACTTTATTCGTGAAAAGCAAAACGACTTCAGAAATGAATATCTTTCAGGCCTATATGACGCAATTATGAGAGGAGACCGTGATGGACATGATGTGGGTTCAAGAATCATACTACCGGCGTCTTTCACAGGTGGTCCTAGGTACATGTACAACCACTACCTAGATGCACTAGCAATCTGCCGTGTCCGTGGGAACCCTTCTTTCTTTGTAACATTCACCGCAACATAAAGTGTCCGAGATTACGTAATATATGGAAGATTTCCCAAACCGAATCTCGCAGATAGAGCAGAGACATTGTAGTCCGCATGTTTGAGGAAAAGTCCAAGATTTCATCAAATTTCTCGAGATTCAAGAACCCAGGCAATTTGACTGTGTATTTCCTAAAACAACCTTATTGTATATGCAAATTTCTTAATTGTATAAAAAAAAAAAAAAAAAAAAAAAAAAACTCATATACAACTTAAACCCAAAATAAATTACTAACATTGCTCCTAATTTTTATGCCGCAGCTTTATATACAATCGAGTTTCAAAACGGGTCTTCCACATTGTCATACATTAGTTTGGATCTCGAAGGAACAAAATACAAAATGACGAAGAAGTAGACATATACATTTCTGCAGAATTACCAGACCCGACTGAAGATCCAGAAGGTTATAGAGTAATTGCAGAACTTATGATGCATGGACCATGTGGAGAAGCCAATAAGAATGCTCCATGTATGCAAGGGGTTCAAACCTGTAACAGGAACTTCCCAAAACAATATTGTAACAAAACATACATAGACAGAGATGGATACGTGCACTATAGAAGACGCGATACAGGCATAACCACCAAGAAAAACAACGTTCGGCTTGATAATGCGTATGTCGTCCCATATAACAGATTACTGTGTATGCGATACTATGCACACATCAATGTCGAATACTGCGGATGGTCAATGCTGATTAAATACCTTTTCAAGTATATTTCAAAAGGCACTGACCGTGTAGTTGCTAACATAACAAAAGCTGCTGAACCGTCATCATCCAACACCGAACGGCAACGTATACAAATTGACGAAATCAAAATTTTCAAGAATCAAGATTTATAGGACCCCATGAAGCATCTTTGGAGGATCTTTGGTTTTGACATACACAGAGAGACCCAATTGCTTCAAATACTTGCGGTTCATCTAGAAAACAAGCAACGCGTTACTTCCAGAGCCACCGATAGCCTCAATTCAATAATTTCTAACCCTTGCAATAAGAAGACAACACTCACAGAATGGTTAAACTATAATGCCACATGGGAAGATGGAAGACACCTTACATATCTAGACTTCCCAAGTGAATTTGCATGGTATAACGGCAACAACTATTGGCAAAGGCGACGGAACCTGAATAAGCCAGCAATTGGGAGGCTGACATACATACACCCAAGCCTTGGGGACTTATTTTATGAGAGAATGTCATATGCCATCAAAAGGTTGTAAATCCTTTAAAGACATACGAAAATTCAATAACATAATATATCCAACATACAGAGGAGCATGTGAAGCAATGGGTTTACTTGGTGACGATAACGAATGGAAAATAGTGTTAGAAGAAGCTGCTTTCCACGCAAGTGCTTCACAACTACGTGCTTTATTTGTGCAAATTCTCATTTTTTGCGACGTATCAAATCCTAAAAACTTATGGAAAAGTTTTGGAAGCAAATGTCTGACGATGTTCCCAACATACTTTCAAAAACTTTGGGGATCCAAGTTATCGAAAAAAATGATACAGAACTAGAAGCATATGTTTTGTGTGAAGTCGAAGCAATGTTAAACAGCTACTCAAAATCGTTACCAGAATTCGGTCTACCTTTGCCGCCTAAACATTTGCTTAAGGCATTGAAAACCGGCTTCTCATGGAAGAAAGGAACTATAACCGTGAAATGCTGCAGAAAGAAAAAGATTTGTTGATACCAAGGTTAAACAGGGAACAAAAGATTATATTTGATTTGGTTACGGGTGCGATATCAGAGAATAAGCAGCAACTTATCTTTGTATACGGCCATGGCGGAACGGGGAAAACATTTCTTTGGAAAACTATAATATGCACACTGCGTTCGGAAGGCAGGATAGTACTAGCGGTAGCGTCATCAGGTATTGCATCGTTACTTTTACCAGCCGGACGTACTGCACACTCAAGATTCAAGATACCCTTGGATCTAACTAATGAATCATTGTGTAGCGTAAAAAAAGCAAGCCAACTGGCAATTTTATTGGAAGAGACAGATCTCATAATATGGGACGAGGCTCCAATGAATGATCGAAAGTGCTTTGAGACATTGGATCGTACCCTTAGGGATATTCTAGATGCACCAAACTCTTTGTTCGGAGGGAAACCTGTGATGTTGGGTGGCGACTTTAGACAAACACTTCCGGTGAAGAAAAAAGCATCGAAAAATGAAATTATTTCTTCCTCAATCACGCAATCATATCTGTGGAAACACTTCAAGGTATTCAGGCTCAATGAAAATATGCGGCTACTAAAAGAAGGATTACTTGAACAAGAAAGAGACAATATAAACAGCTTCTCACAATGGCTACTTGCCATTGGAGATGGCAACATAGGTGTACCGGATGATGATGACAACGAAAATACTTCATGGGTATCTATTCCAACTACTTTTTGCATACCAGAATCTGACAACTCAAGGTTAGAACTAATACAGTTTATCTACGATAATGAAACATTGCAAAACCCAACAGCTCAGGCCTTACAAGATAGAGCGATTGTATGTCCTAAAAATGAGACAGCGGATTTGATAAATACGCAAGTCCTACAAATGGTCAAAGGTCACCTTAAAACCTATCTCAGCTCTGATGAGGCGTTACCTAAAAGTAATGACGGTGGCGAAACTGAGCTTCTATATCCTATAGAGTATTTGAACAGCCTTTCGTTTGGAGGTTTTCCACAACATAAATTACAATTGAAAGTTGGAACCCCAGTTATGCTCTTGCGTAACTTAAATTTAGCGGGTGGATTATGTAATGGGACAAGACCGATAGTGACTCAATTATTGAATAAAGTCATTGAAGCAAAAATTATCACAGTACACGATCTCGGATAAAGTCTTTATTCCACGGATTCATTAATAAACAAAGAAGAACAACTACCCTTTGTCTTCAAAAGAAAGCAATATCCTTTAAGAGTATGCTACGCGATGACCATCAACAAAAGCCAAGGCGATCGCTCAACAAGATAGGAATTTACCGCGAACTGTTTTGGCCACGGACAATTATACGTCGCTCTCTCACGTGCAACATCTCCCGAAGGGTTAAAAATACTCATGTCCCAACAGCCTAACCAACAGCCAAATTCTACAAAAAATATTGTGTATAAAGATTTTTTGTCACAGATTGTATAAAATCAGGTTTATGCATAATTTATTCTCATAATCTGCTATTTACCAATACAACATAGATAACACATGCTATCTTTACGTTGATGCCTTTATTTTTATCCAATATACTAAGTCCACATTCACAACCAACTATCTTTATCCATCAGATATATGTCTAATCTATTGTATAAGAATAATTATACACAGTTTGCCATTATTATTTGGTATACATTTTTTTATTCCCTATTTTTGCTACAATTGCTCCTTCATATAGATAGTAAATACCTATTATACCAAACCTTTAGTTTACCATTGGTACTAACACCACTTCCATTAATATTTTTTTTTCTTCTTAAACAGGTAGCACCACTCTGATTTTTGCAAACATGGAAGGATCAACTCAACAATCTCAAACCCCTGACAACAAAGGAAAAACAGTGATGCCCGCAGCAGAACGAATCAATGTAGCAGACATAAGACCAACAGATTCAAACAAAATGATTGAAGTTAAAGTTTATCGAAAATGGATTGGTAGGAATCCTAAAAAGCAGATCCTACAGTGTATGTTGTATCTTGCTTGATAGATGTGTATGTAACAAAACATTCTTGATAATCAAACTATACCAACTTATGCAAACCCATTAGTTATAATGACTTAAAAAGTAAAATATCAAACAGGTAGTGCCATTCAAGCAAACATGGTCGCCAAGGACATTCTATATTTCGAAAGAAAAATCCAAGAAAATATGGCATACTGAATTGCGGGGTTCAAATTGTGAGCCAGCAAGAACATGGCAACGCGCCGTTAGCCACAAAACGTCTCTCATCTTTGGCCATGCCACGACTTTCGACATTATTCCAAATGATGGTTTCCCACAATATTATTTTGAGTTTGTTGCACACAATGAACTTCCAAAAGAGCGGATGTCAACACAAAGAATACTCATGTGTATTTCCTTACACATTTGTTTTTTTAGTATAACTAACACTTACAACAAATAATAATGGCCACATGTTTACCCACTAGATTATATCGGAACGATTCAGCGAATAGACACTGTCAGAAACGCAGGAAGCACAACGTCAAGTCTGACACGGTGGAGAGTCATAGATGTGCAGAATTTGGAGTAAGTTCACATTTACAAACTAAAATGAACATAAACTAATATACTCAACCTTTTTTCCATCCCTTATTCATTTGCCCTGTACCTAATAGTGGTAAGACAGTAAAATTCAAAATGTGGAATGAAATGGCAATGGAGTTTGACGAAGAAGAATATAAGACACTTAAAAACCAGTGATCATTGCCATAGCGTCTTGCAGAGTCACAAACAGATTTAATGGTAAATACTTTCATTGCACTTTCTATATCCAATATCTAAAAACAAAACACATTAATGTTCAAAATTAAATGTCTAAACCTAATTTGCATACATCTGTGCAGAAATCCAACTTACAGGAACATCCGCAACACGTTACTTTCTAAATCCAAACATCCCAGAAGCAGAGGAAATCCGCAATGTGTAAGTAAAATGTTCCTCACAATGTAAAAAACATTTTATCCATACATAGTGATGCATAACAAGTATTGCCAACACAGGTACGACACAATCCTAGATCTACCTCCTGCACTCACAATTGAGTCACAAAAATTTGACAATGAGGACCAAGAAAGGAATAGGAATCGCGTGTCATTGAAAACACTGCTTGACATAAATCCAGAATCATACAGGGTAAACCAAAAAAAATATAAATATATATATATATACATGCACATACTCTAATTCATTGATGTGATCAACACTTTTTTTAACAACTATTTTACACAACAGTATGTCAGGTTCACTAACGAAGCTACAATCTTATCAATTGATCGTACACCGACCATGGTACTACAAAAGTGCTCCCAATGCCCTCTTAAAACAATTGAAGAATTCCCAAGACCAAGATCGTTGACCATGGTTTTCAACCTACTCCAACTTACGGTACCAATACTTCCTTTCACTTTTATCTAAATAATTACTCCTTCGTTACAAATACTATAAAACACTATCTATTGCCCAACCTATGTCTCACAGGTACTGTTTTAGAGCAATGATTCATGATGGCACAAAGAATTACGCTAATCTGCTTCAGCCCTGAATCAGAAAGGATCATACCTGAATGCAACAAGCTATTGCCAACGCTTGAAGACCAAAACCCGTATCACTATCCACAGGTACTACTTTCCTTGAAGGAACCCAACATATTTTCCAACGCATTTCACAAAGAGAGTGTACAAGGAAATGTACAATTCATATTGGACAAAATCCTCGACCCCACACCATTAGCAGCACTACCCATTGCTACATCCCTTGAAGAACATACGCTTCTTATTGGACCATCAGAAACATCAGAAGATGTGAGCAAACCATCACTTGCCATACCAACTGCAGAAGACTTACATGAGAATCTGGCACAAGATGAAGAACATATAGAAGACCAAAATATTGATGCTTCGACTCCAGCAACACAAGTTCCCACGACAAGCGCTTGAGAAAGAAATTCAACAAACAAATCCTCCAAAGAAATCGGCAAAAAGAGAATTGAAATTCTCATCGGCTTCTGAGGATTCATCAAACATAAGCAAGAAAAAAGGGAAACAAGATTAAACAACCGAACTTTACTACCATATGTATATAACTTTATTAGCATCAACCGTGTTGCAAACACTTATGTATAAATCGTAGGTAAACAATCGTGATGCATATGTATTATGTATACCATGGTAGCTAACCATGTCATCCCATGATAATTAGCCATTCGATCGGCAAATTTTGTAACACAACTATAATCTTTTGGGATGAATCCAATGATATTTGCATCAACTTTTATACATAATCAAAAGCAAAATAACTCACATAACTTATCTTTATTACATACAAAGCACAACAACTACAATCCAAGACAAATGACAAAGGACTTAAAACCTAAGCACACTACTACCCAAAGGTAGATCACACCTGAACAAATAACAAAAAAAAACATGCCACCAACACCAACAACTACATATCAAAAGATCAGTGCTTACTAAAATTCCAAATGATAAAACTAACTCTGCTTACTGCTTACATTATGCTCAAAATCCTAAACATGAAACACACACAACACAAACCGAATGAACCATGGTATCTAGATTTACTATTAACTCATGCATTTGTACAATATTTCTAATCAATACCATGCGATGAGTTATGTATCTCATGAAGTACTTCATGCATTTATCTTTAAGTCTTCTATGATAATTGGATTCAAATATCCTCCATGAAGTACTTCATCGCCATCCCTCGCAATGCACCACTATATTCACATAAAAGTTTCATTGCCATATGCGGCTATTTAATATCCTAACTTTTTATTTTTGTTCATTTGTGATTAACATTCATTTAAGTTACAACCATCAATATGTTATTGTTTGATAGATCATTTACAATTCTAAGAGCAATTTGTAAACCGTAAAATGTGACACTCAATGGTGACGGGGACAAAATACCAAGATACAATGCATACAAGTTTGTTCTAAACCTTTGAGATACAAATGATACTTCTTCCTATGTTATAATCTTACTGATCATCTCATGTACATGATCCTGATATATATAAAAAGTGATGTATATACATAACCGAGTATTTCATCCACCCACCAACCGATATATTACTTTTTGGTACAGTCAGATTTGTTTGAACAAGGTTATACGAGAGGGCAACTTCTTATCATGGAGATTTTCACAACAGCAAGAGACAAGATAGATATGTTGTTGTTGACATAGTAGTTCAAGATATGTTATTAAAAAGATATTTTTTAAAAGATACAAATGAAGTCACATTTACAAATCTAAAGTTTTATTGCGGAGGGGGGATGGTAGTTTTGTAGAGAATGTGTTTTGCATCCCACATTGTCTTGATAAACCAAATGGCATGATGGAAACAAGTTATAAATTGTAAGTCCAAGCTTTGAAAGAATCATATTTTATTAGATTCTCTAACCAAGCCCTTGTATGGTTTATTGAGGGATTTCAATTACAAGTTTAAAATTTTAATAATAGCTTTTTTCTTTTTGGTGTTTCTTTTTTAATCAACTAAGTAACATCAAAGATGTAGGAGCTGTTCCTAAGATTTTAAAGATCTTGTATCCAATATTAGTAGAAGAATAGAAAGTCTAAAAGCTTTTTAGAAGCTACAAGTCCTTTTTAATGAAGCATTAAACTATAAGAATGAGTGGTTAACACAGACGGACAATAAGTATCTTGGGTTTTGCTTTGAACTTGCAATATTTGTTTATGATCTTGTAATCATTTAGGCCTTATTGGTTAGGGCATGTCTGCAATTAAGAAAAGTTTCAGGATACGTTCAGTTGGCAATCTGAAGACTAATTACGGTATTCGAGGATAAATGTGGTTTTAAATTTTTTTGCATGCATATTAATGAAGTCGTCCATTGCCAAAGGCAAGTGATTCGCACACTCATCAAATTTATTGAGACACTATTTTTATGCATCAATAAATTGTACAAAACTCATATTATACATTATCTACTTTTACTGTGGAGTGTGCGGATCAATAAATGGAGTGTGCGGACCAATTCTCATTGCCAAAGGTTTAAACCTTTTTTTTTTTTTTTTTTTTTTTTTAAAAAATCCGTAAACCTTTCATTGTACGCTTGTTATTTTTAAAATTTTATTATTTTAATATGTATTCATTATACGTTGGTTACTGCTTGAATATTCAACACACGTTTGACGTTTGCTAATGCATCTTTGTCATTATAATCTATGTTATTAGTGATCATTTTATAAGTTGTTTTAACTTTGTGTGATTGTATCTTATGAAGTTACTAAGACATCGAGTTTGAATGCATTTGATTTTCGTTTTGAGATCTTTCTTCGAGTATTTACCCCCCGCAACCACAACGATGGCATTTCAATCAATCTGGAAATGGAATAGTTCAAAGAGACTGATCAGTTTCGATAGTTATATACAACATATCATATCTACATGCAAGTATGCAACTAACAAGGCTCTGAAATAGCTCAAATTGTGTAATAGTTGCACCCTAATTACATATAGAAATTCCATTGTTTTAGATAGTATTTGTTCAGGTGGAAGCTCTAATATATTAGTGACTAGTTGCATATATTTATCCATCTAGTAACCTAAAGAAAAAGACGTACAATATTTCGACTATTCAAAAGTTAAGAACTCGTATGAAATTTCCTCACTCCTGCGGAAGACTTGTTAAATTGAACAAGTCATTCACTAGAGTGGTGAAAACTAATACTGTTCCACGCACTTATAGATGATGTACATGCTGGTGTATTAACTTAACATAGTTTTCTTTTTTATTCGATGTGGGACACAAAGTTGGGTTTCATCAAATAATAATAAGGCATCTAGATTTACTATGAACTCATGCATTTGTACATTGTTTCTAATCAATACAATGCAATGTATGTGCTCATTACAGTCAATTTATTTCTAAGTCTTCTATTTTAATTGGATTCAAATATCCTCCATGACGTACTTCATCAATCATATATTCACAAATCTAAGAGCAATTTTTATGCTATAAACTGTGACACTCAATGGTGACATGGACAGTAATCACAATATTTCAAGATACAATGCATACAAGTTTGTTCTAAACTTTAAGATAAAGATAAATCTTCCTATATGTCATACTCTTGCTAATCTTGAAAAAGTGATGTATATACATGACCGAGTATTTCATCCACCGACCAACCGATAAATTACTTTTTAAAAAGCTAGCAGCTATCCAACCGCATAGGCCCCGTGTTTTCCCTAACGGTCAGATTTGTTTGTCCAAGGTTATACGATAGGGTAGCTTTTTATCATGGAGATTTTCACAACAACAAGAGACAAGATAGATATGTTATTGGTGACATTGTAGTTCAAGATATGTTGTCAAACATATATTTTAAAAAAGATGCAAATGAAGTCATATTTATAAATCTAAAGTTTTATTGTAGATAACATGTACATAAGCTTAAAAAACAAGATACAAGATAGATTGATCAATGTAATTATATTATTTATCTAGTTACTGTGGGTCGTGTTATAGATTTATGTTTATGTTTGAGAAAACAAGATAGGTTAGTGGCAAAGGGAAAGAGGCCTTTATCTGAGGTTTACACCGGTGCCTATTGTCCGTTGGACGAAGGTGTGTTGGGCGGTATGCGGCCATCAAAACAGCTGGTGATTGCTGAACCACATCCTGGCCAGCGGTTGCTTCTCTTAGAGTATTTGCCCCCGCAAACACACCGATGGCATTTCAACCAATCTGGAAACGGACTAGTTCCATTGTATAAATAGAATTTGTTTAGGTGCAAGCTTTTATTATATCAACTACTACTTATAAATCTCTCTCAATCTAGTTGCCTAAAGAAAAGACGTACAATATTTCGACTACTTGATAAGAAAAGTTTATGAATTGTGCTTAACTATTAAAAAGTCAAGAACTGTATAAATTTTCCACGTCTATGTTCAAACACTTATCAAGTCGAACAAGTCATTCAACATAGTCGTGAAAAATGATACTAGTCTAAAAACAGATTGCCTAAGTACATTATAATATAATAAGATAATATAGTTTACTTTCTTATCCGATGTGGGACACAAAGTTGGATTTCATCAAATAATAATAAGGTATTTAGATTTTAAAATAGCTTCTTTTGTATTGGTGTTGCTTTTGGTATAAACTAAGTTACAATCAACAGATTAGAGCTATTTGTAAAATTTTAAATATAGCTTATCTAATACTCCGTATAAGATAAAGAATGCAATGTCCAAAAGCTTCTTGGAGCTTCTACAAGATCTTTTTATGAAAGCCTTAAACTGAAAGAATGAACGGTTAAGACAGAAGGAGGACAATAACGATCATTTTTTGTTTTATACCTGAAGAGTTTTTTTTGTTCAATTGAGAATATATATGTTAGATGTATTTCACTCAAACTCATTCTAACATTTTTAGACACGATTCACCAG
The DNA here is from genome assembly GCA_022545495.1 of Chrysanthemum lavandulifolium. Lineage (NCBI taxonomy): Eukaryota > Viridiplantae > Streptophyta > Magnoliopsida > Asterales > Asteraceae > Chrysanthemum > Chrysanthemum lavandulifolium. The sequence goes on from CM040242.1 coordinate 297,322,404, forward strand.
ATCGTATAGTGAATAAAAATATCAGCTCCAAGCAATATTCGAGTCAAGATGCCAAATTCTTGTCAATTTTTGTTCAATGGTTCAACCGGCTTGAACTTTTTATAAGCCACTCAAAATATTATTGTTTGATAGATCATTTACAAATCTAAGACCAATTTGTAAACCGTAAAATGTGACACTCGATGGTGACAGAGACAAAATAACAAGATACAATGCATACAAGTTTGTTCTAAAAACCTAAGATAAAAGATATTTATGTTATGTTTTTGCTAATCTTCTCACAACATGATCTTGATATATATAAAAGTAATGTATATACATGACCGAGTATTTCATCCATCGACCAACCGATATATTACTTTTTAAAAGCTAGCAGCTATCCAACCGCATGGGATTGATGTTTTCTGTAACGGTCAAGTTTGTTTGTCCAAGGTTATACGAGAGGGCAACTTCTTATCATGGAGATTTTCACAACAATAAGAGACAAGATATATACATATGTTTATTGGTGACATTGTAGCGCAAGATATCTTAGAAAAGATACAAATGAAGTCACATTTATGTATCTAAGTTTTAATTGCAGATAGCATATATGTATATAAGCTTAACAAACAAAAAGAATATAGTAATTATAAGACCATAATTATCTAATTAGCATGTGTTGTATTCAAGGTTGCAAAATCGTGAATCCTTAGTCCGCGGTCGACTCTTTTGTAGCTTGTAATCAGTCTAGGCGGGATTAATCAGTGATTAATCGGATTGATATTTTTAGCAAGTTTTGGGATTAATCACTCAATGGTGACATGAACAATAATCACAATATTTCAAGATACAATGCATAGTTGCATACAAGTTTGTTCTAAACTTTAATCTTCCCTATGTCATACTCTTGCTAATCTTGAAAAAGTGATGTATATACATGACCGAGTATTTCATCCACCGATCAACCGATATTTTACTTTTTAAAAAGCTAGCAGCTATCCAACGGTCAGATTTGTTTGTCCAAGGACTTTTGTTGAAGGTAAATGGCCAAATGTAGGACTTAGGAGAGCAATTTTGAAGAACGAAATGGCGAGGGGGTCACCAATTATAAAATGACACTCCAAACAATAAAAGAATTTATATGTATCTTGTAGGGGTGTTCATCGGTTCGGTTCTCGGGTTAATCGGTTTATTCGGTTCGGGTTGTTCGGTTATTTTTTTTGTTCATAAATGAAAACCGAACCGAACCAAAAATATATGTAACCAAACCTGTAACACCCCAACCCGACAAGGGTAAAGATATCGCAAATACGGTTTCATATCAGAACTTTAAATACTATACAATAGCGAAAGCCTTTACAAAATATTCAAAAAGAAAACATAAATAGCTAAACTTCAAAATAAATCTAAGATCTCTATGGTCAAGTCTTGTTCTCGCTCTACTCTCAACCCGGATCGGCTATCCCATAAGCTCATCTTGAATACCTAACAACTGCCGCAGAAAAGAAAATGCTGTGAGCTTACAAAGCCCAAAGGCATGATATAACGAAACAAAAGCTAAACAAAACAAATACACAAATAACGAAATCACAAACGAAATGAAATTACTGAATCAATGGGATTCTGCGGAAGCACAAATATACATAAATCCAAAAGACCCACATAACAGTTTAAACACCTCATAGCACATTAATGACACAAATGCAAACACTTCAGAATAACCAGAAACTTAACATATCAAGCCAAATGATTACATATAAACCAAACGAAAAGTCTAAAGACTAACGGAAACAATTCCTAGAAACTAATCCTGGCATTCATACAAATCAATTTATCAACATTTAACACACTTAAATCAATATTGCAGCAGCGGAGATAGCGGTCAAATCATGTCAGTCTCACACACAGATAGAAAACACCGTAGACATACCATAACTAAATAGACAAAGACATAACATAGTCATTAGCAATTATCAGAACATATATCACATGCTAAACCAACTTCCCGATCAAATCTTAACATCAACAAAGTTTAAACATGGCAGATCAAATTATAAACAGATAGGTACTCTAACGTATAGGCAAAGTTTACCAGATTAACGGAACAATTGTACTTATCAACTTCCAGGATACTTACTTTCACATTAGCACATTCATCTCACAGATCAACAAATTCACATAAACGATAAACTAGCATAACATCCGATGATAACACACGAATCATATTCAAACACATTATCATTTCCTAGCATAATAGACGGTAGTCACATAATCATACCAAATCATAAACACATATATTAATATATAATAAGCCTAGCACATAATCATAACACTGGAACATACCGAATCAAAATCAAAATACTTAATATAGAAATAACAAATTAGGATTTAGTTAAACTGCCACGAGTCCAGAACATATCATATCAGAAACATCATAATCATATAGAAATAATCTCAAAAATAATTCGGAGTAGCTAGCTCCCGAGTTTTATGAAGACGCGTATTGCACGACATCATTCACCTAGACAAATCATATCGGATAATGGATCGGATCTAGGATGCATCCATCGCCCACAAACATATATTGGTAATATAATATAACTTGAGCTCATAACGGATAACAGATAAGGGACGTGGCGAACTTCACTCTATCGCCTAGAGTCATGTCGAAGTGCATCATCGACACGGACATGGAACCCCATGACTAGTTATTATTTTGACTCGGGTGTCAAACTATATTAGGTCAAACAATTTTTATTATTGACACAGATCATAATCAACACAAAGTCACATATAACATATTAGATAGCTCATATAAGGTTCATATTCGGATATTCGAGTAGAAGTTTATATCACAATCACAAATCATACATTCATATCTAGAAGTTCATAATTAAACTTAGTGAGGTTCAATAAAGCAGAAATTCGGTAAGCAACAGATCACACAATCGAAAAGGGTTCATAGCAATGGCATGGGAAGTCCTAATAAGTAATATAGGAAAACTAACGAAAAGAACATCATAAGGAACCTTTACTAAAAGGTCGAATATCTGTACCTTAAAGCAAATGAGAGGAAAGCAAACGAATGTAGGAACACGAAGATACAACGTCACGTCTCCTTCAACGAATCTACACGGATTATGATTTATTTAGTACTTGTTAGCATCATTAAACTATAACGGATTATCGCGTTCTTAAAGTCGTAAGTATAATCTTATTCTTAGTAACGAACGGAATTACAATGTTTTAGAGTCTTAATCATTAATTTGCCAAACTTAGGGTTTTAAATGACAAATGGTAAACTTAAGGGCTTAATATGATAATTATCTTATTTGAGGACTTATATGATCATCTTTCAAAGTATAGGGTTTACAAATGTCAAAAACGGATTTCAGGACTCTCTTTCAAAATAGTTTACACAAGCCTTCATAACTTACATGATTAACCACGACTCACATGTAACATTTGTTCAAACGCAACCTAAATGAGACCATGCATACAATACTTTCAATTCATGACACTTAGTTCTTACCTAAAATCATAACTCACGCACGTTTACAACATACTTAATACTAGCTCTTTATACGCTTAATCATTCGTTATTAATGACCTCACACTTACTATTTTTACATGAGATAACGAATTACCCACTTAGCTTTCAAGCCCTAATCGACTCCCATTTATATTCTAGGGTTTTTCTCAATCTTTCAATTACTACATTAATACACATTAACTTAACATGTTACGGATTTTAATGACTCATCGCTTGACCTAGAACTTGTGAAAAACAAACGGAAGTTGAACAAAACTCATGTATGCCTTTACACTAATAACTCACACATTGTCGACCCACCTACCATTTGGTTAAAGAGACCAAAGCTTACCCGTTGCCCGACTCGCAACCCATTCGACACACACACAAACACTTTCACATTTTACTTACACGACATGTTAACCTATTTTCCCACCATGCATGCATTCGACACCCTCAAAATTGTTTCAAAAGACTCACGCTAGGAAAACCCATGCATGCAAATCGACACAAACAAAACTATGACATAAGGTTAACGTGATTCTTATATACATATAACCTTCATGTTTATGATTTTATGTGGCGATTCGATTAATAACTAGGGTTCGGCCTCCATATTTTTACGCAAACCCTAGTTCATCTACGTCTCTTACTTACTCACGTTTGCATGTTTTTACCCGGGCTGAATTAATTACATGTGGTTCGGTTTACTCATTGCTCGATATACCTATGATCCGATTCAAACAATACGTATTACATACATGTTTCTCTTAATATATCAAGGTTCAACTCATATGGTTTGTGTTTGTTTGGTTTCGTACGGTTCGGCCACAAGGAAAAAAAAACACGACTCGACTAGACATCATGATACAATACATTATCGTAAGGTATATTAAAGGAAGGCGAATAAAACATGTTATACCTTAGCTTGTTGGAACAAAAATCTCGACTCCAATGGTTTAGGGGTCTCGGCGAATGGGAGAAAAAGAAGAGAGAGGCAACAAACTAGGGTTCCAAATTTTGAGTCCTTGTGTTTGTATATATAGTTGTAAAATTAGGTTGGGGATTTTAGGTGGGGTGGGTTTGACTTTGATCCAACCGAACACAAACACACGCCCATCTTGGGCTCAATAAGAAACGAAATAAGGTCCAAATGATTTAGCGAGACGTTTAACTTTCGTCGTACAATGTCGATCATGTACACATATTAGTTAGTTTTTTTAATTATTCGTAAATTAGGTTTTAATTTCGTTAAACGAATCGTTATTATATTTTACGTAGTTTATAATTGTTTACGGTGAGGGTAAATTAGTCTTTTGATATGTTTTATATTTTTAGGGTTTTACAGAACCGAACCGAAGTTCGGTTCGATTATGGGTCAAAACTGAAAACCGAAATTTGTACTTGAATTACACCATTTAAAATTTTTTTAAATTTAATTATATAGATTTTGGCAAAAAAAAAAAAAAAAAAAACTATTTCAAGCATAAAAAGTATTTTTATATTAGGATAAAATTTTAATGGTCTTTTATATATATATATATAATAAATATATAAAATATATATATATATATATATATATATATATATATATATATATATATATATATATATATATATATATTCGGTTTTAACTCAGATACCCAAAACCGTATTCACACGAAAACCGAATTTTAGTTCGGTTTGGTTCGGTTTTGACAAATTCGGTTCGGTTTAAGTTTGGTTCGGTTTTTTTTCGGTTTGGTTTGGTTCAGTTTTCGGTTTATTACCCGAACCATGAAAACCCTAGTATCTTGGCTTTATAGTCACTCCCTTGTTTGTTTACTTAAGGACTTTAATTGCTAATTTTAAAAACAGTCGTAATAAACCTAAATATTTATTTAGTTAAATAAACAAGGACTAATGTATTTAAAATGTATCTTACTTTCACAAATTCCAGGTCTGTGTAACAAACTTTTTTTTTTTTTAAATTCATGTACTAAACTTTCCAATTTTGTCACTCTGGTGTATATTCGGACCATTTTACCCTTCAATTTGTTAAGACTTCTTTTATCCGAGAGGGTAAAATGGTCAAAAACACCAAAGTGACGATATTTGAAAGCTTAGTACATGATTTTTATTATTAAAAAATTGAAACACAAACGTGATAGGACTTGCAAAAGGTAAAATGTTCTAAGGCATTACCGGTCTGGTCTGGTTTGGTTTGGTTTGGTTCGGTTTGGTTCGATAGAAACTTTACTTTTCCCATCATTTCATTCCAGTGACATTGTTCTAGTAAAAAAAAATTGAATTAATCACTTTGTATGATTGTATCTTATGAAGTTACAAAGATAGATGACATCGAGTTTGAATTCATTTGACTTTCGTTTTGAGATCTTTCTTTGAGTATTCACCCCCGCAAACACAACGATGTCATTTCGATCAATCTAGAAACGGACTTGTTCAAAGAGATTCAACTTTGATAATTAGATACGACTGACATATGATATATAGATCCAAGTATGCAACTAACAAGGCTTTGAAATAGCTCAAATTGTGTAATAGTTGCTCCCTAATTACATATAGAAATTCCATTGTTTTATATAGTATTTGTTCAGGTGCAAGCTGTAATATATTAGTGACTAGTTACAAATATTTATCCATCTAGTAACCTAAAGAAAAAGACTCAAAAGTTAAGAACTCGTATGAAATTTCCTCACTCCTGCGGAAGACTTGTTAAATCGAACAAGTCCTTCACTAGAGTGGTGAAAACTAATATTGTTCCACACACGTATAGATGATGTACATTCTGGTGTATTAACTTAACATAGTTTTCTTTTTTATTCGATGTGGGACACAAAGTTGGGTTTCATCAAATAATAATAAGGCATCTAGATTTACTATGAACTCATGCATTTGTACATTGTTTCTAATCAATACAATGCAATGTATGTGCTCATTACAGTCAATTTATTTCTAAGTCTTCTATTTTAATTGGATTCAAAGATCCTCCATGACGTACTTCATCAATCATATATTCACAAATCTAAGAGCAATTTTTATGCTATAAACAGTGACACTCAATGGTGACATGCACAACAATCACAATATTTCAAGATACAATGCATACAAGTTTGTTCTAAACTTTAAGATAAAGATAAATCTTCCTATATGTAATACTCTTGCTAATCTTGAAAAAGTGATGTATATACATGACCGAGTATTTCATCCACCGACCAACCGATATATTACTTTTTAAAAAGCTAGCAGCTATCCAACCGCATAGGCCCCGTGTTTTCCGTAACGGTCAGATTTGTTTGTCCAAGGTTATACGATAGGGTAGCTTTTTATCATGGAGATTTTCACAACAACAAGAGACAAGATAGATATGTTATTGGTGACATTTTAGTTCAAGATATGTTGTTAAAAAGATATTTTAGAAAAGATGCAAATGAAGTCATATTTATAAATCGAAAGTTTTATTGTAGATAATATGTGTTAAGTTTATGATATATAAAATACAATAAAACATAAAGACATCAAGAGTACACAGCGGAAGACTTAAGATCATAACAAATAAATTAATTAACTGAAAGTATGCGTAACGTACTTCTTGCGAATATCAAATCCCTCGAGCAAAGCAAAACAACCCTCGAGCAAAGCAAACCAAAGAAGTACTTATTGGTGTAAGAATAATGTCTTACAACCACGTTCTTGTACACACGAATTAACCAAACGAATCAAGCGATTGCTAGATATAACACAATTCCTCGTTTAAGAAAAACGAAACCAAACTCCCTTACTTGGGGTGTTCGGCCGAATATAGGACTTGAGAGAGGAGAGGAGAGATCTAGGGTTAATTCAATGCACAAGTGTATGAAACCCTAGAACCTACCCCTCCTTATATACTAGTAGGTAAACTTAGGGAACAAGTTAGGGGATTAGGCCTAGAATAGCCCCTATGGTCGGCCATGATGGAAAGCCCAAAGCCCAACCCATAACTTTTCCAAGTTTTCCATTTCTAGTCCTTCTCTTTTCCATTTAACGGTCGTTAGTCATTTTTCCGTTAAATACTTAACGATCGTTAACCGGACTTAATGTGTAATAATTAATCGTAAACATAAACATTAATTATTAACTTTAATTCTCATTCGCTAATGTGTGCAATCCGTGGTCACGAGTTCGAATCCGGACATTCACATGTTTGTAAATATATACATTTCCAACACTCCCACTTGGATATGTTTACAAAGCGTGAAATGACATTGGTTAGCGTCTAGCAACACGCCAATGCCCCGGTACAACTCGTGTATGGTTTTCTCGAGAAAACCAAGTTTGATGATTCATCATCATATTCATCCTTTATTTATAATACCATGTTAATAAGAATATGGATCTTACTCATTTCTTAATTAACTATTACATTTCTCGCTTTATATGATTGAGTAAGATTACCAATTCTTCCGAGCAGAAGACCTTGGGTATGGCCATACAAACATCTTAACAATCCTACGAGGGCCCAAGAGTATTATACTTCAAAATAAATTTGAAGGAAACAAATCCCATTTTGACTACAAGCGTGATTCATAAATTTCGCAACACTTCGAAAACAACCCTTATAACTACCGATTCGTATAGCGTTAGATTGCTTCACAAAATGCACTACATCCATGACATATCTCTTGTATCTCAAGTCGAGGATAAATATCCATGATATACTTAATGACAAAGATCCATAAAGTATCATCATGTGGGTGGGATAAGTCCTATACTCAATTCATTGAATATCATCGAAATTAGTCATGCTTCGCATCAATATACTTTCAAGTATATTCTAACTAATACTCAGTTTGTCTTAATTCAATACCATTCCCATGTTATTGATTGACAACGGACTATTTAGAATAACTTAAGTTATTCAAGGATTTAAACATGCAATTTAGGACACAATATTATAAATGAAATTAAACGTATACCATACTTTAATTCATTAATAATAATTGTTCAACATCCTTTATCCAAATACTAAATAGATCAATGCATGATAATACTAGTTAATGAATTTTGCCACAAGTCATGAAAATCATACTTGTTGACAAGGCATAATTTCAATTAACTTTGATCTATAAAATTTTGAGAATACTTATTTCAATAAGTGACTTGTATATGTTTACACATATCTTGATATTGTCATATCATTCCATAAGGTGCGTGATAACCCGAACCACCCTTTTATGACAATTATCTTTCAAAACTTTAAAGTTTTAAAGTATTCTTTATTCTTTAATGTATAATGCAACTATGCTCTTAGATGAGCATAACTAGTCAACATGGTCATCATCAAGGATACCATGACTAGAATTGAGTGTCATCTCAATTATACCAAGATCATTGTGTACAACAATATGCTCTTTAAACATCCGTAAACTTGACAGTTATAGTGTAATGTTGGTGCCTACCAAACTCAAGTTTGTTGGCAATGACAATTATGAAATAATTGCCATATTTTCGTCCATAGAATCTAGGAGCATATCCAGACTGTGGAATGTGATTCTAAATCCAAACATTTTCCTTTTAAAATATTTATTACACTAACAACTTTCAATGTTGTCAAATCATCTTGTAACCAAGCATGACACAACAATCTTATACACAACATGATGTACATGATGAATCTTCAAGTTAAACTTTAAGATCTCATTCATATTATATCTTGTTAAAGATATGTATTTATCATGTTTTATTAGACTCATTTATTTTACCGCATATGTTTATAAACATATATTCCAAGGTTGTATGTCTTATTTCCAAATCTTACAAACAAAGTTTCATTCCCAATTAAAACTTAATTTAGGTGGAATGTAGTTGCCCATACAACATATAAGATTTAAGAAAATAATACTCCCACTAGCTTTCGTGAATACTTATGAGCTATCTTATTTTAATTTATTAAATCAAATATTGATTTAATATTAAACATAAGAATCATCTCATAGATGCATGCATATATCCATTCATGGATTCTTGCGGTTTGTACATATTCAAAGATTATTTGAATTCATAAAACTACTTTGTATTACTTATCGTCCTCGCAAAAGTAATTCAACAACAAAGAGTTTTGATATTCATTGTCAAAATTTCATATCAATGAAACTAAGTATGACAATTATAATCTTTATACTTTTATTTAATGTATCTAGAAAAGAATATTCAATCATAGTTAATTGCTTAAATATGATTAATATTATTATCACTAGACATGCATTAAATATGTGTACAATATTGTCCATATGATTTCTACACAAAGATTTAAACCACTAGGGTTTCCATCTTTTGAAGAAACTCATATTCATTATTAAGATAAACCAAGTATCTAAAGTTGATTATCTTTATGGACAGCATCTCAACATTCATAGTATGATTGATTTACCACAATTCAACATTTTGTAAATTTATCATTATGATTAACAGGCTTACCATGATCCTGTAACTCATATTCCTCAACATATTAAATATCTGAGATATCCTTACGGATCTATGAATGACAATTCCATCATATTGAGGTCTATCATATACATGTTTAGCCTCATCATGATATTTGCTAGTGCATTTTAGAAGATTATGTATTTTGTAATTCAATCTTTCAAGATCTAAACAAAACTCCCACTTGCCTTTAACAATTTAAAGATTACCTCTAAATAGTTTAGCAAGTAGAGCAACAATACATTGTTCTCTTTTGGGATATTACAAAAACATTGACAGTTCGACTTTAGTTTGTTACAACCCACTCTACAAGTAGTTTAACAAAATCGAACTTCATTATAAGACTTAATGTGATTCATCACATTCCATAAACAAATGGTGTCTTATCAATCTTCTAGGTTGGAGTCTTATTGAGTATATTCAATCTATACTCAATCTACTAACCTTGATAACATGTGGAAGAAACTATAGTTATCTTGAATCAAACATGCCAATAGATTTTGATTCTTCTAACGAACATACCATAAAACTATGGAATTTCATTAGAATTAATATTGTAAGATAATCTAACAATATTTAAGATAACATCTACTATTTGGCTTACCTATTTACCAATAAAGTAAAACTTAATGGTACAATAGAATTACCAAGTCAATTGCATGTATTATAACACAAGTATTTTTGACCAAGTCAAAAGACAAAACAGTTATAATCCCACTATACGTTATAAGTCTTTGATCAACTCATTGACTTCATGCACATGTCTTAAAACATAGCAAGTTAACGTCTTACTTTATTTTGTAAGTCTTGTATTAACAGACTTCATGTTTGTGACTTTACAAAATCATAAACATTTATAATTAAAGTAATTATGAACACCACCTCGGGTTTCAATTAATATTTCAAGTTAATATTTACTACATATATTTAAGTCATTCAACGAATACTCAAATTCAAAGTAGTATCAGATTACTTCATTTAATTATGTCATTCCATGAAATGTTCAATGTAAGCTGCGAGAATCATCCATGCTCGTTCTCACGACACGTGGATATTTTACCTTGGCTACAATCTAGTTCACGTTCTCACGTAACATAAATTGTAACTACAAGTGTTTCTTAAATATTGAAAGACATAAATATTTAAAATAAAGTATTCTTTGTTATCATCTTGACACATGTTCTTAATAGGGCAATCATTTAAATGTATAATTCCTATTATAACGTTACTCTCTTACCTTGCAGTCAAGAGAATCCATTTAAATCATATTTATATGTGTTGTACCTTGCACACAATAAAGATTTCTCCCACTTGTGCTTGGAACAACATCATGTAGCAGATAAACAACACGATACACGTTCGTTTATTCGATTAATATGATTTGTGTCATAGATATAACCAGTAGATGTAGAACTATATTGTTTAGTAAGGAAACGCATGACTTTCCTTAAAACATAAGTGTCTACAATTTGAAAGTAATTATCTTTGAAGATAATCGGGTTACTACACGGAAATAAGGCTTGTAGCTCTCACCGAATTAGAAATCAATTAAACAACTTCTTATTCAAGAATGCAACACAAATGCTCCCACCGAATCGACAACATTGTAAGTGTTGCATAACCAAAGGAAAACAACTTGCTTGCTTTTTACTTTCCTACACCTTTGAAGAACCATACGTAATCATTACTAAGGTACTAAAGGTGTATTCTACTCTGTGAATGATGGGGTATCCATCAATGTTATTAACTTGAAAAATTGGGTATGCAATTTCTTCCTTATGTGTCTACCTTCCCATACGGTATGTAGCACCTTTAAAGGTTAAAGTAAACCAACTAGATAAATTAAGCTAGTTTTCCTTTTACCAATTTTCGCGGTAATTTGTCTAGCTTCTAATTTTGTAACTCATATACATGTTTTCCAGTTAACCAACATTCATGTCGTTACAAAGGATTTATTCACCAAATGAGGGTAATGAAATCTTTATAGAAAATAAGATATGCAATTCATTGCTATGAGTTACATTAGAATTTAGACAATTCAAATGTTCCTATTATACCTTTCTCATTCATGAAAAGGAATAGGATTGAGTCTCATGCTTCTCCCATGGAAAAGAGACTGTCTTTTCGGTAAATTATTCTCGATCAAACATTTGTTTGAAAGCAGAATGGAGCAATTTACTGATCAAAGACTAAACTTTGTTTACGGTTAAATGTTGCAATTATACATTCAAAAGAATTACAAAATTCAATTTTAGTATTTTCGATAATTAACCTTTTTCAAGAAAATTAATTACCCATGGTTCATAAGCATATAACCATTTAATTTTCACCGAAAACTAGGATCCAAATTGTCATAATCTCATCACATCGCTTGATCCGCTAGTAATGAACCTTATACAAAGTGGTAGAGCTTTTACTCAATTGCCAATTTCAATTGCAATTCCTAGATTTATGGGATTTACATATAGCCAATTTCAATTGCCATGTAAACATCTTTTATCCCATCTTATGCCTTGAGTTGCCGCTCACTACAAAACGCAATTAAGTTGTCCAACTTAAGAAACTGCAAAATCGTCCATGCCCGTTCTCACGACACGTGGACATTTTACCCTTTGATTACGATCTAAGTCACGATCTCACGCAAATAAAAGGTAATCTTAGGTGTTTCCGTTTCGTTGGATGGCATATAACTTAAATTAAAGGGTAATAATTTTGATGTTGAGTCAAATATGTACAAAGATGTCATGCATTCATCTTGGTAACATAGGTTTTATTAAAACATTTATATCTTGTTTTAATGTTTAAGTTTTTCATCATCAAACTTTAATTGAGGTATTGGTTACACCAATCAAGGAATTTAGTGTTAATTATCATCCATTATACCGTACTTTTGCATAAGTGTAAACACTTAGTGTTTCGGATAATTACCACCGAAGTGGCGCATGGAATTAAAACTAATTCGCCTTAAGATGAGCTTGCACATTTAATGGCTTACTAAGTAGCTCCACCGAACTTACTGAGGGAGAGGACTGTGCACGCTAAAGCACAACCTTAGACATCCTTTCGGTGTGTATGCACTTCTTTAAACCCCTTTTATTAGTTCATTCTCATGGGTGAGCCGTTCACCATGTGTACCAAAGTCATCAATCAATTAAACGATTATGATTACTATTCTCAAAAATACATGTTTCACCATTGTTTAGGTCAGTTTATTTTTCTTGTAAAAATACCCTTGTTACAAAACACAAACAAGCAAGTATTTATAAAAATAAACAAATAAACAATGAATGCATAACAAATAAAGTCATGCATATCAATTAGCCACATGCAAACGGTTTAGATAAATCCTATTAATTAACCAATTAATATATATTGAGGTCTTCCCCAATTTTAGATCTATCAAAATTAGTGTATATCACTTAACCACGAAAGACATACAATAAAAGCATATCCATGATAAAACATGCATGTAATTATCATGGACATAAAATTACACTTAACAATTAATGCAATTAAATCAAAGTTACGCATATACACATAAAGTTGTATGCATCTTAGGGTTTCTAATCCAATTAAAACAATAGTTTACAAAACCTAATTAGGGCATATAAAAAACGCCTTCCCCCCCTCAAAATTAGGGTTTAGGTTAAGCAAACCCTAGATCTAAGCATACAAATAATAACACATTCATGTTTATTTTAATTATGTGTTTCAGTAATTAATTACTTGTTATACAAGGCTCGTGATGCCACTGTTAAGTTTATGATATATAAAATACAATAAAACATAAAGACATCAAGAGTACACAGCGGAAGACTTAAGATCATAACAAATAAATTAATTAACTGAAAGTATGCGTAACGTACCTCTTGCGAATATCAAATCCCTCGAGCAAAGCAAAACAACCCTCGAGCAAAGCAAACCAAAGAAGTACTTATTGGTGTAAGAATAATGTCTTACAACCACGTTCTTGTACACACGAATTAACCAAACGAATCAAGCGATTGCTAGATCTAACACAAGTCCTCGTTTAAGAAAAACGAAACCAAACTCCCTTACTTGGGGTGTTCGGCCGAATATAGGACTAGAGAGAGGAGAGGAGAGATCTAGGGTTAATTCAATGCACAAGTGTATGAAACCCTAGAACCTACCCCTCCTTATATACTAGTAGGTAAACTTAGGGAACAAGTTAGGGGATTAGGCCTAGAATAGCCCCTATGGTCGGCCATGATGGAAAGCCCAAAGCCCAACCCATAACTTTTCCAAGTTTTCCATTTCTAGTCCTTCTCTTTTCCATTTAACGGTCGTTAGTCATTTTTCCGTTAAATACTTAACGATCGTTAACCGGACTTAATGTGTAATAATTAATCGTAAACATAAACATTAATTATTAACTTTAATTCTCATTCGCTAATGTGTGCAATCCGTGGTCACGAGTTCGAATCCGAACATTCACATGTTTGTAAATATATACATTTCCAACACTCCACTGGATATGTTTACAAAGCGTGAAATGACATTGGTTAGCGTCTAGCAACACGCCAATGCCCCCGGTACAACTCGTGTATGGTTTTCTGGAGAAAAACCAAGTTTGATGATTCATCATCATATTCATCATTTTATTTCTAATACCATGTTAATAAGAATATGGATCTTACTCATTTATTAACTAACTATTCTGTTTCTCGCTTTATATGATTGAGTAAGATTACCAATTCTTCTGAACAGAAGACCTTGGGTATGGCCATACAAACATCTTAACAATCCTACGAGGGGCCCAGTAGTATTATACTTCAAAATAAATTTGAAGGAAACAAATCCCATTTTGACTACAAGCGGATTCATAAATTTCGCAACACTTACGAAAACAACCCTTATAACTACCGATTCGTATAGCGTTAGATTGCTTCACAAAATGCACTACATCCATGACATATCTCTTGTATCTCAAGTCGAGGATAAATATCCATGATATACTTAATGACAAAGATCCATAAAGTATCATCATGTGGGTGGGATAAGTCCTATACTCAATTCATTAAATATCATCGAATTAGTCATGCTTCGCATCAATATACTTTCAAGTATATTCTAACTAATACTCAGATTTGTCTTAATTCAATACCATTCCCATGTTATTGATTGACAACGGACTATTTAGAATAACTTAAGTTATTCAAGGATTTAAACATGCAATTCAGGACACAATATTATAAATGAAATTAAACGATACCATACTTTAATTCATTAATAATAATTGTTCAACATCCTTTATCCAAATACTAAATAGATCAATGCATGATAATACTAGTTAATGAATTTTGCCACAAGTCATGAAAATCATACTTGTTGACAAGGCATAATTTCAATTAACTTTGATCTATAAGAATTTTGAGAATACTTATTTCAATAAGTGACTTGTATATGTTTACACATATCTTGATATTGTCATATCATTCCATAAGGTGCGTGATAACCTGAACCACCCTTTTATGACAATTATCTTTCAAAACTTTAAAGTTTTAAAGTATTCTTTATTCTTTAATGTATAATGCAACTATGCTCTTAGATGAGCATAACTAGTCAACATGGTCATCATCAAGGATACCATGACTAGAATTGAGTGTCATCTCAATTATACCAAGATCATTGTGTACAACAATATGCTCTTTAAACATCCGTAAACTTGAACGGTTATAGTGTAATGTTGGTGCCTACCAAACTCAAGTTTGTTGGCAATGACAATTATGAAATAATTGCCATATTTTCGTCCATAGAATCTAGGAGCATATCCAGATCGTGGAATGTGATTCTAAATCCAAACATTTTCCTTTTAAAATATTTATTACACTAACAACTTTCAATGTTGTCAAATCATCTTGTAACCAAGCATGACACAACAATCTTATACACAACATGATGTACATGATGAATCTTCAAGTTAAACTTTAAGATCTCATTCATATTATATCTTGTTAAAGATATGTATTTATCATGTTTTATTAGACTCATTTATTTTACCGCATATGTTTATAAACACATATTCCAAGGTTGTATGTCTTATTTCCAAATCTTACGAACAAAGTTTCATTCCCAATTAAAACTTAATTTAGGTGGAATGTAGTTGCCCATACAACATATAAGATTTAAGAAAATAATACTCCCACTAGCTTTCAGGAATACTTATGAGCTATCTTATTTTAATTTATTAAATCAAATATTGATTTAATATTAAACATAAGAATCATCTCATAGATGCATGCATATATCCATTCATGGATTCTTGCAGTTTGTACATATTCAAAGATTATTTGAATTCATAAAACTACTTTGTATTACTTATCGTCCTCACAAAAGTAATTCAACAACAAAGAGTTTTGATATTCATTGTCAAAATTTCATATCAATGAAACTAAGTATGACAATTATAATCTTTATACTTTTATTTAATGTATCTAGAAAAGAATATTCAATCATAGTTAATTGCTTAAATATGATTAATATTATTATCACTAGACATGCATTAAATATGTGTACAATATTGTCCATATGATTTCTACACAAAGATTTAAACCACTAGGGTTTCCATCTTTGAAGAAACTCATATTCATTATTAAGATAAACCAAGTATCTAAAGTTGATTATCTTTATGGACAGCATCTCAACATTCATAGTATGATTGATTTACCACAATTCAACATTTTGTAAATTTATCATTATGATTAACAGGCTTACCATGATCCTGTAACTCATATTCCTCAACATATTATATATCTGATAAACAAAACTAACAGGATGCTAAAGTTATATCGATAAACAAAACTAACACGATGCTAAAGTTATATTGACATCAACATATCCGACACTACCATGACACTACATTGACACTAATATCATCCGATACTAACATGATCCGATTAAACCATATTAAACTCACCCTATAACTATGCTAACAACCAACATGGACATCATATTGTGAAATCTACATACCAGGATAGACCCTACCTAGCCATCAAATCATAAAATACTGCTTCTTTTTGTTGTTGGCGTACGTCATTTGAGTCGTTTCTTTTCTTTTGTAACTTCGACAAATCGAATTAGTTTCTTATAGTTACCCCAAACTAAGTATTTATCGGGAGACGGGTTAAAATAAGGTGTTTACTTTTAGAGTTCAAACTATGAATGTATAATAAGTATGAAACTCTTAAATTCCTTTTTTAGCTATGTGGTGAGTGCAATATGATATTGATCGTTAACTATAAGTATTCCCAATTCTATTAACAATCTGTAATTCCGTATAACCAATTTTTATTTAGCCAAACAATTGAATGTTTTGTTTTCCTCGTTCTCCTCCTATTTTCTCAATGAATCGCCGGTCGTTGAGAGTCGAGACAGAGAGTATGGCGCCACGTATAACTATTGAAGACACGTATATGAAAGAAAGCGGCAACAGGGCTGAAGAAGAAACATGGATCTTGCATTTGGGCTCACGGAAATATGGAGAGCCCTAAACGACGTAAATGGTCATCGTTTCATATGCTCATATTGATATATATATATAATGATTATAACTAAAAAGTTTGTTATTTTAACACTCTAACTTCCATCGCAAATAATATGATTTCTTAGGTGGCTCTTATTGTTTTTCTTTTCTTGTGCTACGCTAAATCACATTAATCGTCCTTCTAGCTCCTGTTAAAAATACAACGCAACACATCACTCATTACAATACACGCCATGAAGGGATGGGTTAGCTAAAGTTAACAGCTATTACTACTCCATCAAGAATGGCTAGGTGTGACTTGGTCCGACGGATTTTACTTGTTGCGTCAAGATATACGAGCTTGTACAACATTTGTATGATAGTGTTACCCGTTTATGTAGAGAATGTGTTTGCATCCCACATTGCCTTGATGAACCAAATTGTATGTGGAAACCAGTTATAAATTGAAGCTCTAAGGTTTGAAAGAATCATGTCTTTTTGGCTTATTTGGTCAAGCCTTCTATGGTTTGCTGAGCTATTACAATAACAAGTTCAAAAATTTAAAAATCGCTCTTCATTTCTTTTTGTTACTTTTTTTATAAATTAAGCAACACAAAATATGTAAGAGCTATTTATAAAATTTTAAACATGTTGTATCTAATATTAGTTAAAAGAATGAAATATCAAAAAGCTCATTACGATTGTTTATGTTTGGTTGATAAAATATGATATGAAAAGTGTATAGATATTTTAATTTTGTAGTGGAAAAAAGAGGGGTCCACGGGAATGGATTTCATAGACACCAAATTGGTGTGTAATGAATCTATGACTATGATATACCTATTTTATTACCGGACCCACAAAACAAAACAAAACAAACACCGACTATGACTTTGAAAGTCATAGTCTCATTCCCATTAACGCAAACCAAACGGATCCTAAGGGTGTGTATGGTATGCTGCCATGAATGACAATGGGTATGAGTTTCATAGTAGTGGTGGTTCCCTCACCTATGAAAGATCCATACCTAGCTCACTTGATGTATATGGAGTATGGATTATATCTATCATTCATTACCTTAGTAGTAGGGCCCCTCATCTTAAACAAACACCTTTAATCACTTTCATAGTCATAGTCTTATTCCCATAGTGGGATACCAAACGCACCCTAAGGGGGCGTTTGGTTCACTTTTTTTAAAAACGTGGATTTAAAAACCTGGAGTATTTTTAACATGGAGGTGTTTCAAATGGTGGGGTTAAAAATTCGAAAGCATGTTTGGTTGACACAAAATCAAATTTGAAAAAAAAAAAAATCACAAAATCTATAAAAAAAAAGGTTTATAAAAAAATTTATAAAAGTTTATAAAAGTTTTATAAAAAAGTTTATAAAAAGTTTTATAAAAAAATCACAAAATCTATAAAAAATTTATAAAAGTTTTATAAAAAGTTTATAAAAAAATATATAAAAAGTTTATAAAAAAAATATAAAAAAGTTTATAAAAAAATATAAAAAGTTTATAAAAAAAATTATAAAAAGTTTATAAAAATTTATAAAAATTTTTAAAAAGTTTATAAAATTTTTATAAAAAGTTTTATAAAAAGTTTATAAAAAAATATATAAAAAAGTTTATAAAACCAAATTATAAAAAGTTTATAAAAATTTATAAAAATTTTATAAAAATTATAAAAAACTTTATAAAAAGTTTGTAAAAAAGTTTATAAAAAAATATAAAAAAGTTTATAAAAAAATTATAAAAAGTTTATAAAAATTATAAAAAACTTTATAAAAAAGTTTGTAAAAAAGTTTATAAAAAAATATAAAAAAGTTTATAAAAAATTTATAAAAAATTTTATATAAAAATTTATAAAAAGTTTAAAAAAAAAAAAAAAAATGTCCAAACCATGAAAACCATCAAAACCACCCTCCATGAGTGGTTTCTTAAACCTCATTTTTTTTGGTCAACGATTTAAAACCCGGTTGACCGTCCAACCAAACACCGTCTTTAAAAACCAACGAAATACAAACCAACGAAAACCGCCAAAAAACGGCGAACCAAACGCCCCCTAAGTGTTTTGCTTTGGATTTTAAAGTGTTTGAATCTTGCAATATTTGTCGAGATGTTGTAATCATTTGGTTTATCGGCTAGGGCATGCCCGCAGTCAAAAACAATTTCAAAAAGTTTGAAGATACATTCATGGGGTAAGATATGCGGACTAAATACGTTATATTTGTGGTTTGTTTTTTAGAGCAAGTTTATTGCCCAAATTGAAAATGGTACTCTAATATCAGGCCCGAAAAATAGCAACTTTTCAGTGGTTTGTTTTTAGAGCAAACGAGCAGGTTGGCCCGCGCGTTGCTGCGGGGCTTATTTTTTATAAATTGAGATTGGCTTTACTAACTTCGCAAATACTTGAAATTGTAACGTTTACGCGTAACATATTGATAATATACAAACTCAAACTTACAAATATGTTTTGTTCAAGAGCTGTTCACAAATACTACTATAAAGTTTCAACCATATACAACAGTGTATTTAAGCCTCAACAACCTTCCTGACCGAAACCAAATCCCCATAAATTAGCTGATAAGTCTTTAAATACTTCCAAGACCCTGCCACATCCTTCCCGACAACATTACATTAGCTATTAATTTTGTTACACAATAATACATTAGCCAAAAAATGCCTAAATTTGTTTGAAGCAGCTCATATTCAGGGGCTCGCGGGCTTGCTTGAAACTAAAAAGACATTTAAGCTTTATTAACTTAAGCTTATAAACCATAATTCATTATCTCTAACCCACCATATATAAACACAAATGTTGACATATTAAATGCAAAAACCATCTATAATCTACAAAACACTAATAAATCTAATTTCATTCTTTGAATATCTGATTTCTATTCTGAAACATATATTAACAGAATTCTAACTTAAAAGTTAGCACAATGAGCAATACTTAAAAGTCAACAACTTCTAAATTAACCGAACTATCATAAACACAATATTTAAAGCACGAAGACATTAGGCATACAAAATATAGAATATGAAATACTCACCATTGTGGTTACGTGAGTGTGATGATCTTGCGGTCCTTCTCTAGCAAGTCTCCCTTGCCGACCCAAAAAATACTTTTTTTTCCAAATGCTTCCCATTTCTTTATGACTTAAAGCTCCAATGCTTTATAGTATTTGAATTGACGAACAATATACACAAAACTGATTTAATTACCCAGCTGTGCTTTTGTGTGTATGGTCTTGTGAACAATTATTTTGACACGAGATAATTTTAAACAACCAATGCAATTTATTTTACCATACTCACAGATGATCGAATTTGATTAAACATGAGTCAAATACTTAATATCGTTTCGCCAATATAAGTTTCTCGTTCTAATTTGTTCATTTCATATTCTAAAGTGTAACTTTTTCACCACTTTTTCCTCTTGATACTATCGATCATTTCAATAAACACCTCAACACAATTGTTTAATCAAATAACGATCAACTAACAACCAAGTGCTTATTAAGTAAAAGAGACACGATAATGAAGATTCGCACGCTCTTGAAGGCGCTTAACCTTGTCAGTTGTTCAAAATCCTTACCGCATTTTTACACAAAATCATAGACGTTAAATTAACCGTAAATGTTACAGTTACATTTCATTTGTGAACCTTAAATTTCTGTGAGAAATATAGGTAGATAAATTTACTTATGTTTAGAAGGTATACGATATTGTTTTAGAGAAATGTTATATTTATGCAACAAAGTATTGAATGTTCATTTAAAGTAACCATATTCTTTAACAACATACGGTTATGCTACATATAACTTCCTTAATGGGATAAATCAACTGTAATACATCTTGGGATTGACAATACGACACGATGAGCTTAGTTCCACTGTGAATTCATGCTTTGGGTATAAATACAAATATATATCGATTAGCGCGCTTTTGCATATCTTGTTTGTTCAAATGGTCTCATATAATCTTCTTAAAGTCACTTTTTTCATTGTTATTGATGTAGCAACCAACCTACATTATAGACACACCCCTAAACAGATAAGCATTTCCATTAATCATCTATTAGCGACAGGCCGAGTACATACCAATCCTTTTGCTGCAATGATAAGTTTGCCTTATTCTCGTGCGAGAGTATAGATCTTTTGAAAAGCCTTGCATTCTGCTCTTATTTCCTGTTTTTATATAAAAGGCATTTATCATTTAAAACATCAATTTGTTAAATAATTTTAACATTTACGGATTACAAAAACAAGATACCTTGGTACTACATTTCATAATAGAACACAATTGTGAATTATACGGCCTCACTTTAGCTTACGTTAAATGCGTAGTAGTATGAGGCAGAGAAGGGCTCCTTATTTCTGAAAAAAAATGTTCGTTATCGACATTCAAAGCCGCTTCGGGTGACGGATTGTAATCTGAATCACAAAAGCTTTTAAAGTATTTACCGATACAAACGGCCAACTTTGCACCCAAAAAAGCGGCCCAATATTAGAATATAATATTCATGCCTCATGAAACGATGATAAAAGAGGCTCGGATATGCAATTATAAAGCGGCACCGCATACCGCAATGGTTTGCAACCACATGCTATGTCTACTTGCTGCCAAGAACCGCAATTATAAAGGGTCAAATCATTGCACGGCTTTCTTTTAGTGTTTTGGGTCATTATGATATTTTAGACTAACAAAAGGCCTAACAAAAAGAGATTGTATATTGAGTAAACGTGTGTAAAAAAAGCATAAAACATAGTCTTTTATAAAAGTAAATGGTTTGACATTACAACGATCATGAACCTAAATAACATATTTCTAAAATTGCCCTTTTATCATTTCATTTATTAACTTCTTAAGGAATAAGATTGTTTTAAACATAAAAATTCATTTATCGGTTTATTGACAGGTAAAACAACATAAACCTATCCATTATTTCATAGAGCCCATTTATCACGACTAATTATCTATCTCGATTATTCAAGATCAAATAGTTACTTTTAAGGCATGTGTCCAAACACCCGGGCGTAAGAGAAAGTCGGAAAAGAGGAAGTGTATACCATGGATCATAGGAAGAAGGCGACCAATACACTATCGTTGCAATAGAGACCCCAAATCCATGAATCCGGTACCACCGCAAAAACCCATATCGCTACTAAAGTATGAGAACAAAACCCCAATTCAATAGTTCAAATTAAAAAGATAAAAGAGAAAAATCATAATTAAAACCTTGTTACTTTATCAACTCTTTCTTTAGAACTTCAATACCCGTTTGCTTTGTATCCTCCATTATTCAATACCCGTTTCGATTGTCGTCATGTGTGCGGTGTTTCGCCATTGGTTGGATAGATTCGACAATTTAGGGTGCGTTTGTTGATGTGGTTGGGGTCGTGATGTTGGTGATCTGCTGTTTTAGGGTAGTCGAAGATAAAGGGAGGATATATGAAGAAGAACCTAGAAGTGGGAACCGACACACTGTGGAGATTTCTTTTCTGCAACAAAGGTATATACGGTTTTGTATGTACAGTAGCCAATGCGTGAACAGTAAAAGTTGCAACACAAAGTGGCCAATAAGATGTCGCCACACTTGTGTTTTTGGATACTACAGTGTGTATAAAAATGTAATAGACGAATCACAAAGTGACAACAATGCATGTATAGAACGTATTTTTATACTACCCCAAAACGGGTGTTAGTATATATTATAATATAATTTCTTACATAGCCCATAAGGTAGTCCAATATCTAGCCTAAAAAAGATCAATTTTTTAAAATAAACCAGTCCGATTAGGCAATTGTGTCACTCTACTAAATTTTTGACACGTGTCACATATTTTAATGATAAATTACAAGTGGTTGGTGAGTATTTTTGTAAGACTTTGTTTTTATCCTATTATGAATGATAAAAATACTCTCACACTATGCTTTTGTACCATTTGCTTTGTGCATTTTGTATCCTTTTTCTTCATTAAAAACACACACCAATTCAGGTTTGCAAAGATTATAGCGACCATTAAATTTTAACAAAATTTACACAACAACAATTCACAAATATATATACAATTCAGTTTACAAAGATTATTACAGCCATTAAAACTACACACAATTAGGGCTGCGCAAACCAATCGAGCGGACCGGACCGAACCGATCACATTCGGTTCGGTCCTCGGTCTAGGTTTTTGGGCGAATTTGGTCTCGATCCGGTCCGGTCCAACGTACAAACCGGAAAATTTGAGTTCTAGGACCGACGGACCGGACCGGACCGACCACATTCGGTCCGGTCCCCGGCCTAGGTTTTTAGGCTATTTTGATCTCGGTCTTGGTCGGTCTGGTCCGGTCCGGTCTTAGACCGACGCACACCCATACACACAATAAAGTTTACAAGGAAATATACACAACAATCTTATAACAAAAAACACCATACATTTCCAACAGTAGCAGCTGATTCCGGCGTGTAAGTGGCGACAAGAAAAGGAGCGGTGTATTTCGTTGATGCCTAGCCGCAATCCGACGGAGGCTGGGCGGATACCAACGGCAGTGGTAGATCTAAAAAACCTTTAGACACAAAAAAGCTTTACATATTAGACACGTTGTAACATCGTAAAACTTGAAATTAGAAAGCAATAAGGTAGGCAAGATGAATGTGACAACACTAGTTGTTGGAGTATGCAATGAGACATGCATCTTTGCTATTAATCTATCTATGTTATTACTTATTAGTGATCATTTTATATGTCGTTTTTAACTTTGTATGACTGTATCTAATGAAGTTACTAAGATCGATGACATCGAGTTTGAATGCCTTTGTCTTTCGTTTTTAGATCTTTCTTTGAGTATTCACCCCTGGAAACGGACTAGTTCCATTGTATAGATAGCATTTGTTCGGGTGCAAGTTTTTATTATATTATCGACTAGTTATAAATATTTCTCAATCTAGTTGCCTAAAGAAAAAGACGTACAATATTTCGACTACTTGATAAGAAAAGTTTATGAATTGTGCTTAACTATTAAAAAGTCAAGAACTGTATAAATTTTCCACGTCTATGTTCAAACACTTACTAAGTCGAACAAGTCATTCAACATAGTCGTGAAAAATGATACTATTCCAAAATCGTATTGGAGCTATTTATCCGATATGGGAGTTTCATCAAATAATAATAAGGTATTTAGGTTTAAAAATAGCGTCTTTTGTATTTTTGTGTTGGTCTTGGTATAAACTAAATTACAATCAACAAATTAGAGATATTTGTAAAATTTTAAAGAGTAAACTACACCGTTCGTTCATGTGATTTGCGTTGATCGACGAGTTTCGTCTTTTGACAAAAAAAAAATGCACTATCCATCCTTAAATGTGAAACGTTATGTATCGATGGTCCCTTCCTCTAACAGAGATGGCTAACTCTCGTTAAGTCATAACACATGAGGGTAAAATAGTCAATTCCCTTCAGATTGATCTCATCATTAATGTTTGACTGCAACTTACTTCCTGTCACTATTACATATTGTTTGTTATGTCGTAATCAAAGCCGTAATAGAAAAGATTATTACAATGTAGTGAATAAATTTTGTTTTTTTTACATTTATAGAATATAATGATTCATTACAAGTAATAACCCATCACACAAAAACCATTCCTTAAGGCCCCCCATACTTTTTTTTTAATTACATTTTGTAATGGAATCAAAATTACATAAAACTCCATCATTAATTAACCACATTAAATAAACTTTGTATCACTAATAGGTATTTTATTCTTTTATTATCGATTCCGTTACGTCTTATCATACAAACCAAACATGATTAATAACTACAATGAATCATTACATTACACTCTTCATTCCATTACATCGTTTATTCCATTCGGTTGACACTTCATTCCGTCCTACCAAACGAAGCCTTAACGTTTGACTATATCAACTTCCACAAACATAAGCCCATCATCTTCCTCAAAATAAACAAACATCTTCAATCAACAAACACTAACCCACCATCCTCCATCCCTCCATCCTCATTAAAATTCTGCTACCCCTATACCATCATATCAAAACCAATCCATTATTTATTTCTATCTTATTGACTTTTCACTCACCCATTATCATCTACTTCTTCATTATCATCAATTAAAAAAAGGATAATTCCATATATCCCCAACTTAAACCTTATAATGTCATATTTACTCAACCAAAACTCATAATGACATATCTACCCAATCTAAATAATATTTTGTCATATTTACCCATATTACTAATCTATTCATTTTTAAGTTTTATAAAATTAATAATAGTTATTTTTCAAAATTATGTTGACTATTATACCCTTATTAATAAGCGAGAAATATTCCCTCCTTTCCCTCAATCTAGGTTCACATAGGAATTAACTGGTGCTTGCATGACTGCATGGTCATATTTACATGATGAAGATTGTTCATCATATAACCTCTTTTAATTTATAGTATGTGATTGTTCATAAGACTCAATGATTTTCATGGTTAGTTTCTCTAGTTTTTCAAAGTTTTTAGTGGTTATTTCACTTATATCATCTTCTGATGAGATCAAGTATTCTATATTGTTGTCCTTTTCAATTGCCGCAATCTGAAGGTGTCGATCCATATCAACCACCAACTAGTAATTAAGAGGTTATTTCAATTTGCATTCCTTAATTGTTTATTATTTCGATTTGAATATTTATACAATGCTAATGGTTTTTATGAATTTTAGAAATCAAGGAAAGAAGAGAAAAGCTCAAGAAAGTTTTGCACCAACGGGGTCTAACTGATATGCATAGTTTCTTTTGTTTCATGTGACCTGATTGTGATATCTATATGGTATCTTTATTGATTTGTTATTTAGGGTAGAAATGTTATTTGAATTTGATAAGATGTCAGACAATGTTTGTAAATTGTTGAAATCATTAAGTGTTATTTTGTCAAATACATCAAACAAGATATTGATATGGATTTGTCTCACCTGATGTTTGATTATCGACTTCGGAATTATTTCCTTCATAATTTTGTGTTGTAGGTGTTAAATTTAGAATTTCTGATGTTATTTGGTTTTTATCATGTATTTACAGAAAATTGCACACGAAATAGAATAGGACGTGATGATATTTGATGTATCATCAAGTGATGATAATAATTATTTAGGATCAAATTCTTTATTAGGTTATTTGGGGTATAAGGGAATTTAATAACATAAATTAAATTGTAATTAGTTTAATAAAGAAATGAGTAAATATGACAAATTGTCATTTATATTGGGTACATATGTCATTATAAGTTTTGGTAGGGTAAATATGTCATTATAAGGTTTAAGTTGGGATGTATGGAATTGTCCCATTAAAAAAATATACAAAAGCCATCATTTACTCATTGTCTACCAAGATTTCGAAAAAATCATCATCGATCTTTAATCAATAAAAAAACTGGATATAACAAAGCAACCAAGAACAAATATTTTATCTTTAAAAATCAAGACCCAAACTCGTTTCAAAGAAACACCAACTCGATCTTGAGTATAAAAACCGAGAGAAAATTAAAACAAGATCTCGGGTTAAATTATTTTCAAGCAAATATCTTTAAAGATCCACAAAACCCATCATTGATCTTTTAAACAAGAAACAAAGAAATCAAGAAAGACAAAAAGGAACCAAAAAGATTTTGTTTTGTTGGTGGCTAAAAGAAAACGGTATTCTAATTTGTGATTGTGGTTCGTTAATTCAAACAAAGAACTAAAAGGTTGTGTTGTGGTTTATGTTTCGTCTAATAGAAAGAATAAAAAAAAGAATCTTGGTGTTTTGTGGTAAAGGCCATGTTTGGCTAAGCTTATTTAACATGACCGAGTATTTCATCCACCGACCAACCGATATGTTATTTTTAAAAGCTAGCAACTATCCAACCGCATGGGCCCAATGTTTTCTGTATCGGTCATATGTGTTTATCCAAGGTTATACGAGAGGGTAACTTCTTATCATGGAGATTTTCACAACAGTAAGAGATAAGATAGATATGTTACTGGTGACATTGTAGTGCAAGATATGTTGTTGAAAAGATATATTAGAAAAGATACAAATGAAATCACATTTATGAATCTAAGTTTTTATTGTAGATAGCATGCACATAAGCTTAACAAACAAGAGACAAGATAGATAAATGTTATTATTATAAGACCATAATTATCTAGTTATTATGTGTTATGTTTATGTTTGAGGAAACAAGATTGACTTTTAGTTTAATTCTAGTGGCCAAGAGGTGAGGGTAGTTTTGTAGAGAATGTGTTTGCATCCCACATTGTCTTGATGAACCAAATTGTATATGGAAACCAGTTATAAATTGAAGCTCTAAGCTTTGAAAGAATCATGTCTTTATTGGCTTCTTTGGTCAAGCCTTGTATGGTTTGTTGAGCGAATACAATAACAAGTTCAAAAATTTAAAAATCGCTTTTCGTTTTGTATGTTGTTTTTTTCTATTATTTAAGCAACATCAAATACCTAAAGCTATTTGTAAAATTTTAAACATGTTGTATCTAATATTAGTTTAAAGAATGAAATATCAAAAAGCTCATTACAATGTATAAGCCCTTTTTAATGTAACCCTAAACTATTAAGTGTTTTGCTTTGGATTTTAAAGTGTTTGAATCTTGCAATATTTGTCGGAATGTTGTAATCATTTGGTTTATCGGCTAGGGCATGCCCGCAGTCAAAAACAATTTCAAAAAGTTTGAAGATACATTCATGGGGCAAGATATGCGGACTAAATACGTTATATTTGTGGTTTGTTTTTTAGAGCAAATTTATTGCCCAAATTGAAAAATGGTAGTCCAATATCTAGCCCAAAATATCTAACTTTTCAGTGGTTTGTTTTTAGAGCAAATTTCTTAAATAGCCTAAAATGCAAATGGTAGTCCAATGTCTAGCCTAAAAATGATCAATTTTTCAAAATAGACCCGTCTAATTAGACGATTGTGTCACTCTACTAGATTTTTGACACGTGTCACATATTTTACTAATAAAGTATAAGTGGTTAGCAAGTATTTTTGTAAGACTTTGTTTTTATCTTATTATGAATGATAAAAATACTCTCACACTATGCTTTTGAACCATTTGCTTTTTGTATTTTATATCCTCTTTCTTCATTAAAAATCACACACACCAATTCAGTTTGCAAAGATTATAACAACCATTAAATTTTAACAAAGATTGTTACAGCCATTAAAACTACACACAATAAAGTTTACAAGGAAATATACACAACAATCTTATAACAAAAAACACCGTACATGTCCAACAGTAGCAGCTGATTCTGGCGTGTCAGTTGCGACAAGAAAGGCAGCGGTGTATTCCGTTGATGCCTCGCAATCCGACAAAGGCTGGGCGGATACCAACGATAGTGGTAGATCTAAAAACCTTTAGACCAAAAAAAAAAAAAAAAAAAAAAAAAAAAAAAAAGCCTAACATATTAGACACGTTGTGACAACACTTGGTTAAAAAAACGTAACATCGTAAAACTAGAAATTAGAAAGCAATAAGGTAGGCAAGAGGAATGTGACAACACTAGTTGGTGGAGTATGCAATGAGACATGCATCTTTGAATCCATTTGACTTTCGTCTTGAGATCTTTCTTCAAGTATTCACCCCCGCAAACACAACAATGGCATTTCAATCAATTTGGAAATTGACTAGTTCCAAGAGATTTAGTTCGATAGTTATATACAAGTATACAACTGAAATATCATATCTAATTGTATAATAGTTGCACCCTAATTAGATATAGAAGTTCCATTGTTTAGATAGAATTTGTTCACTTGCAAGCTTTAATATATCATTGACTAGTTACAAATATCTATCAATCTAGTTGCCTAAATAAAAACGTACAATATTTCATCTAATTGACAAGAAACGGTTTTAAATTTTATTTCGACTACTCTTGATAAGAAACGTTAATAAATTAGATTAAAAGTCTTGATAAGAAATGTTAATAAATTAGATTAAAAGTTAAGAACTCGTATAAATTTTCCTGAAAATAAGAAATCTTTATATAGAACAAGTCATTCTCATGATCGGTGAAAACCAATCCTAATCCAAAGACGTATGGTTTGAGTACATTCTTGTATATTAAGTTAACATGTTTTCTTTTATTATCCGATGTGGGACACAATGATGGGTTTCATCAAATAATAATAAGGTATCTAGTGCATTTGTATAGTATTTCTAATCAATACCATGCAATGTATGTGCTCATTACAGTCGGTTTATTTCTAACTCTTCTATGATAATAGGATTCAAAGATCCTCCATGAAGTACTTCATCATTCGTCACTAAATAACGCACCACTATATTCACATAAAAGTTTCATTGCCATATGCGGCTTTGATATTCTAACTTTCTATGTTTGTTCATTTATGATCTACTGATCTACATTCATTTAAGTTACTACCATCAAAAAATTATTGTTTGATATATCATTTACAAATCTAAGAGCAATTTGTAAACTGTAGAATAAGACACTCAATGTGACAGGGACAAATACAAGGATACAAAGCATGCAAGTGTGTTCTAAACTTCAAAGATAAATTA
This sequence comes from Chrysanthemum lavandulifolium, assembly GCA_022545495.1. NCBI lineage: Eukaryota > Viridiplantae > Streptophyta > Magnoliopsida > Asterales > Asteraceae > Chrysanthemum > Chrysanthemum lavandulifolium. The sequence continues at coordinate 297,352,452 of CM040242.1, forward strand.
ATTTATGTTATGTTCTTGCTAATCTTCTCACATGCATGATCCTCATATATATAAAAAGTGATGTATATATATGACCGAGTATTTCATCCACCGACCAACCGATATGTTACTTTTTGAAAAGCTAGCTGCTATCCAACCGCACATGCATGATGTTTTCTGTAACGGTCAAATTTGTTTGTCTAAGATACGAGAGGGCAACTTTTTATTATGAAGATTTTCACAACAATAGAAAACAAGATATATAGATATGTTATTGGTGACATTGTAGTTCAAGATATGTTGCTAAAAGGATATTTTAGGAAAGATACAAATGTAATCACATTTACGCATCTAAGTTTTTATTGTTGATAACATGCACATAAGCTTAACAAACTCGAGACAAGATAGATTAATGTAACTATAAGACCAAAATAATCTAATTACTATGTGTTGTGTTACACTGGTATGTTTATGTTTGAGAAAACAAAATTGATTTTTTGTTTAAAGCTAAATGGGCCAAAGGGGGAGGATGGTTGTGTAAAGAATGTGTTTTGCATCCCACATTGCCTCGATGAACCAAATGGCATGGGGGAAATCAGTTATAAATTGAAACTCCAAGCTTTGAAAGAATCATGTCTTTGTTGGCTTCTTCTTTAAACCCCTTGTATTGTTTGTTGATTGTTGAGGGATTACAATTACAAGTTCAAAATTTTAAAAATAGCTTTTTTTATGTTGATGTTGCTTTTATTAAAAAAATAAGAAACATAAAGCATAGAGAAAGCAATTTGTAAAATTTTAAATATATTGTATCTAATATTAGTTAAAGAATGAATGATATATTGTATCTAATATTAATTAAAGAATGAATTATATATTGTATCTAATATTAATTAAAGAATGAATGATATATTGTATCTAATGTTAGTTATAGTTTGCAACGTCCAAAAGCTCCTTACAAGCTACAAGATCTTTTTAATGAAGCCTTAAACTGCAATAATGAACGGTTAAGACAGAAGGACAATAACGATCATTTTCTGTTTTATACTTAAAGAACCTTTTTGCTCATTCGAGGATATATGTTAGATGTCTTCCACTCAAAACTCATTTTAACATTTTTAGACACATTGATTCACCATATTGTATAGCGAATAAAAATATTAACTCTAAGCAATATTCGAGCCAAGATGCGAAATTCTTGTCAATTTTTGTTCAATGGTTCAACCGCCTAAACTTTTTACAAGCCACCCGTGATTTATCACGGGTTGAGGCTAGTTGACTTATATAAGTTACATTTATTGGTTATTCATTCTAAGAATTGTTCATCAAGATCTTGCACATCATACTCAACTGATGCATATTTATCATTATCAACACATATGAAACTAATGGGGAAACTTTATTTCATGTAAAAGCACACAATCCACAATTCCATGTATCTAACATATGCAAATCAAGTAAACGCAAAGAGCTTTAGTTCATAGTCTGTTCATGTTACCAGATTCACGGTTTAAATCCATATATCTGAAGTGTAGTCTCCACCAGGATATCTCATTTCATGAGCCAACAAGGACTATCCGGTTCCGCTCCAAAGTCAACATAGAAATTTGGTTTTATCGCAAGTCCACCTTTTCCGGTGTCGACATCAATATGTAGCATGTGAGATCATTTTTCCCGTCTAAGCTTAGCTGAATCATTTATAGTCCTCCTAGCAATTGGTGTCTCTAAATGAAATAATTATAAAGAGTTTATCTTATCATAAATACTAAAATTCGTACTGTAAAGAACTTTTGAGCTAAACTAAAGTTGAACTATAAAAAGATATCACAAATATCAGGGGCTGTACATACCTAAAACGACAATTTTTGAAAAATATTAAACTTCTCGTCCCAAAAGTTGGGTGTGGCCCGCCACACTTTGCATCCATGTAGGTCCTGCCGGTGTATAGATGGTTCGAGCTAGTCCCATCGCAACTGGGACGACTTGGGACAACTGCGCCACGCCGCCTTTCTCTCCGTGACACAGGACAACCGGATGCCCGGTCGACGACCGAGGATTTTTTTCAATGCGTTGGGAAGGATAAATACATGCTCCAATATCGAGCGTGAACCCAACCGATGTCCACAAAATCTTGTGCCGCCCGATCTCCAAACCGATGTGCCACATTCATACCCCACCGATGTTAGATCGGTCGAGGTGTGTATTTTGGTTGCCCAACCGATGTCGACCCTCCCACTGCGACAAGCCTCATGTGTGTGAAAATTAACGTTGAACTAGTTGTTAGTCATGCCATTGCTGTTTTGCATCCATGAATGAGTTCTGTTGGACTAGTTGTTAGTCAGTTAACCACAAACTGAATAACGGGAACATGTTTCACAACTTGAATTTTGGTGTCCCTAATGTCTTTTTATTACATTCAGATTGGTTTTAAATAGTTATTACAAGGTTATAACTCATACATGCCCTTAAACCATTAAGACCCATTTGTTATAACAACTGCCCTCAACTATGAACCATTAGTAATTAACTAATAGTTATTCGTGCACCACGAGTTCAATTCGTTCATACATAAATCGTTAGTCTGGAACCAGTCATTTGAACCCTTGATGAGATAGGACTTGCAAAACGTAAAATGTTTTGAGTTTAGAAAATATATATATCATACAATAAACAAGTAAACATCAAGAGTACAGGGAAGACTAAAGATCATAACAAATAATTAATTAACGAAAGTATGCGTAACGTACCTCTTGCGAATATCAAATCCCTTGAGCAAAACAAAGAAGTACTAATTGGTGTAAGAATAATGTCTTACAACCACGTTCTTGTACATACGTACTATTAGCGATTCGATGCGAATGCTAGTTCTTGATCACAATAGAATAACCAAACACCTTTGTTATGGTCAAGGTCACTCGTAAATCCTTACAATGGGGATTCACTCGTCGACCAAGAATAAGAGGAAGAAAGAAGAAGTTTGGCCTTCTAATGAAATCAAGTGTACCAAAGGATGAATACATGGGATGTATTTATAGCCTTATGGTAGATGTCAAGTTTACTATGGTTTCGATGTGGGATACCATAGTTTCGACCAAAAACAAGCCCAAAGAGGTTCCTAAAACCGTCTCTTGGCTTGTTTACTTTTCTTCATATCCGTTGACATTTAACGACCGATAGTCACTTTCGATAAGTTCTTATCGCTCGTTTAGTCGTTTATTGTGAATTTAATAATTAAACATAATATTTTATATTAATTATTAAAACATCGAGTCTCATACGTAAAGTGTGCAATCCGTGGTCACGAGTTCGAATCCGGTCATTTACCTATTGTAAATATATACATTTCCAACAGCTCCCACTTGGATATGTTTACAAAGCGTGAAATGACATTGGTTAGCGTCTAGCAACACGCCAATGCCCCGGTACAACTCGTGTATGGTTTTCGGAGAAAACCAAGTTTTGATGATTCATCATCATATTCATCCTTTGTTTCTAATACCATGTTAATAAGAATATGGATCTTACTCATTTCTTAATTAACTATTACATTTCTCGCTTTATGTGATTGATCAAGATTACCAATTCTTACGAACATATTCCGAAGACCTTGGGCATGGCCATGCAAACATCTTAACAATCCTACGAGGGCCCAAGAGTATTATACTTCAAAATAAATTTGAAGGAAACAAATCCCATTTTGACTACAAGCGAGATTCATAAATTTCAACACTTCGAAAACAACCCTTATAACTACCGATTCGTATAGCGTTAGATTGCTTCACAAAATGCACTACATCCTTGACATATCTCTTGTATCTCAAGTCGAGGATAAATATCCATGATATACTTAATGACAAAGATCCATAAAGTATCATCATGTGGGTGGGATAAGTCCTATATTTAATTCATTGAATATCATCGAAATTAGTCATGCTACGCATCAATATACTTTCAAGTATATTCTAACTAATACTCGATTTGTCTTAATTCAATATCATTCCCATGTTATTGATTGACAACGGACTATTTAGAATAACTTAAGTTATTCATGGATTTAAACATGCAAACATAGGACACAATATTATAAATGAAATTAAACGTATACCGTACTTTAATTCATTATAAATAATAATTGTTTAACATCCTTTATCCAAATACTAAATAGATCAACGCATGATAATTGTTAGTTAATGAATTTTGCCTCAAGTCATGATAATCATACTTGTTGACAGGGCATAATTTCAACTAACTTTGATCCATAGGAATTTTGAGAATACTTATTTCAAGAATTCAATAAGTGAATTTCTTGTATATGTTTACACATATCTTGATATTGTCATATCATTCCATAAGGTGCGTGATAACCTGAACCACCCTTTTATGACAATCATCTTTCAAAACTTTAAAGTTTTAAAGTATTCTTTATTCTTTAATGTATAATGCAACTATGCTCTTAGTTGAGCATAACTAGTCAACATGGTCATCATCAAGGATACCATGACTAGAATTGAGTGTCATCTCAATTATACTAGCATCATTGTGTACAACAATATGCTCTTTAAACATCCGTAAACTTTGAGCAGTTATAGTGTAATGTTGGTGCCTACCAAAACTCAAGTTTGTTGGCAATGACAATTATGAAACAATTGCCATATTTTCATCCATAGAATCTTGGAGCATCTCCGGGCGTGGAATGTGATTCTAAATCCAAACATATTCCTTTTAAAATATTTATTACACTAACAACTTTCAATGTTGTCAAATCATCTTGTAATCAAGCATGACACAACAATCTTACAACATGATGTACATAATGAATCTTCAAGTTAGACTTTAAGATCTCATTATATATCCATCATGTTCTATTAGACTCATTGATTTACCGCATATGTTTATAGTAATAAACATATATTCCAAGGTTGTATGTCTTATTTCCAAATCTTACAAACAAAGTTTCATTCCCAATTAAAACTTAATTTAGGTGGAATGTAGTTGCCCATACAACATATAAGATTTAAGAAAATAATACTCCCACTAGCTTTCGGGAATACTTATGAGCTATCGATTTTAATTTATTAAATCAAACATTGATTTAATATTAAACATAAGAATCATCTCATAGATGCATGCATATATCCATTCATGGATTCTTGCGGTTGTACATATTCAAAGATTATTTGAATTCATAAAATACTTTGTATTACTTATCGTCCTCAAAAGTAATTTCCACAACAAAGAGTTTTGATATTCCTTGTCAAAATTTCATATCAATGAAACTAAGTATGACAATTATAATCTTTATACTTTTATTTAATGTATCTAGAAAAGAATATTCAATCATAGTTAATTGCTTAAATATGATTAATATTATTATCACTAGACATGCATTAAATATGTGTACAATATTGTCCATATAATTTCTACATAAAGATTTAAACCACTAGGGTTTCCATCCTTTGAAGAAAATCATCTTCATTTAGATAAACCAAGTATCTAAAATTGATTATATTTATGGACGACATCTCAACATTCATAGTATGATTGATTTACCACAATTCAACATTTGGTAAATTCATCATCATGATTATGAGCTTACCATGATCACGTAACTCATAATCCTCGACATATTAAATATCCGAGATATCCTTACGGATCTATGAATTACAATTCCATCATTTTTGAGGTCTATCATTTACATGTTTAGCCTCATCATGATATTTGCTAGTGCATTTTAGAAGATTATGTATTTTATAATTCAATCTTTCAAGATCTAAACAAAACTCCCACTTGCCTTTAACAATTTAAAGATTACCTTTAAATAGTTTATCAAGTGAAACAACAATACATTGTTCTCTTTTGGGATATTACAAAAAAACATTGTGAGTTCCTAACATTAGTTTGTTACAACTCACTCTATAAGTAGTTTAACAAATTGAACTTCATTTATAAGACTTAATGTGATTCATCACATTCCATAAACAAATGGTGTCTTATTAATCTTCTAGGTTGGAGTCTTATTGAGTATATTCAATCTATACTCAATCTACTAACCTTGATAACTTTTGGAAGAAACTATAGTTATCTTGAATCAAACATGCCAATGGATTTTGATTCTTCTAACTGAACATACCATAAAACTATGGTATATCATTAGAATTAATATTGTAAGATAATCTAACAATATTTAAGATAACCATCTATTCTTTGGTTTTATCCTATTTACCAACAAAGTAAAACTTAATGGTACAATAGAATTACCAAATCAATTGCATGCATTATAACACAAGTATTTTTGACCAAGTCAAAAGACATATCAGTTATAATCCCACTATACGTTATAAGTCATTGATCAACTCATTGACTTCATGCAAATGTCTTAAAACATAGCAAGTTAACGTCTTACTTTATATTGTAAGTCTTGTATTAAAAGACTTCATGTTTGTGAATTTATAAAATCATAAACATTTATAATAAAGTAATTATGAACACCGCCTCGGGTTTCAATTAATATTTCAAGTTAATATTTACTACATATATTAAGTCATTCAACGAATACTCAAATTCAAAGTAGTATTAGATTACTTCATTTAATTATATCATTCAGTGAAATGTTCAATGTAAGCTGCAGAATCATCCATGCTCGTTCTCACGACACGTGGATATTTTACCTTGGGCTACAATCTAGTTCACGTTCTCACGTAACATAAATTGTAACTACAAGTGTTTCTTAAATATTGAATGACATAAATATTTAAAATAAAGTAGTCTTTGTTATCATCTTGACACATGTTCTTAATAGGGCAATCATACATATTTAAATGTATACTTCCTATTAGAACGTTATTCTCTTACTCTATAGTCAAGAGAATCCTTTTAAATCATATTAATATGTGTTGTACCTTGCACACAATAAGATTTCTCCCACTTGTGCATGGAACAACATAATGTAGCGAGATAAACAACACGATACACGTTCGTTTATTTAATTAATATGATTTGTGTCATAGATGTAACAAGTAGATGTAGGACTATATTGATTAGTAAGGAAAGCACATGACAATCCTTGAAAACCATAAGTGCCTACAATTGGAAAGTAATTATCTTTGAAGATAATCTGGGTTACTACACAGGAAATAAGGCTTGTAGCTCCCACTGAATTAGAAATCATTAAAACAACTTCTTATTCAATAATGCAACACAAATGCTCCCACTGAATCTGACAACATTGTAAGTGTTGCATAACCAGTGAAAACAACTTGCTTGCTATTTACTTTCCTACACCTTTAAAGAACCATACGCAATCATTACTAAGGTACTAAAAGGTGTATTCTACTCTGTGAATGATGGGTTATCCATCAATGTTATTAACTTGAAAAATTGGGTATGCAATTTCTTCCTTAACAGGCCTACCATGCCCATAATGGTATGTAGCACCTTTAAAGGTTAAAGCAAAACAACTAGATAAAATATGCTAGTTTGCCTTTTACCAATTTTCGCGATAATTAGTCTAGCTTCTAATTTAGTAACTTATATACATGTTTTCCAGTTAACCAACATTCATGTTGTTACAAAGGATTCATTCACCAAATGAGGGTAATGAAATCTTTATGGAAAATAAGATGTGCAATTCATTGCTATGAGCTACATTAGAATTTAGACAATTCAAATGTTCCTATTATACCTTTCTCATTCATGAAAAGGAATAGGATTGAGTCTCATGCTTCTCCCATGGAAAAGAGACTTGTTTGTCTTTTCGATAAATTATTCTCGATCAAACATTTGTTTGAAAGCGAATGGAGCAATTCTTGATCAAAGACTAAACTTTGTTTACTGGTTAAATGTTGCAATTATACATTCAAAAGAATTACAAAATTCAATTTTAGTATTTTCGATAATTAACCTTTTTCAAGAAAATTAATTACCCATGGTTCATAAGCATATAACCATTTAATTTCCAATTGAAAAACTAGGATCCAAATTGTCATAATCTCATCACATCGGTTGATGCGCTAGTAATGAACCTTATACAAAATGGTAGAGCTTTTGCTCAATTGCCAATTTCAATTGCAATTCCTAGATTTATGGGATTTACATATAGCCAATTTCAATTGCCATATAAACATGTTTTATCCCATCTTATGCCTTGAGTTGCCAGTTCTCACTACAAAACTCAATTAAGTTGTCCAACTTAAGAAACTGCAAAATCGTCCATGCCCGTTCTCACGACACGTGGACATTTTACCCTTTGATTACGATCTAAGTCACGATCTCACGCAAATAAAAGGTAATCTTAGGTGTTTCCGTTTCGTTGGATGGCATATAACTTAAATTAAAGGGTAATAATTTTGATGTCAAATCAAATATGTACAAAGATGTCATGCATTCATCTTCGTAACATAGGTTTTATTAAAACATTTATATCTTGTTTTAATGTTTTAAGTTTTTCATCATCAAACTTTAATTGAGGTATTGGTTTCACCAATCAAGGAATTTAGTGTTAATTATCATCCATTATACCGTACTTTTGCATAAGTGTAAACACTTAGTGTTTGGATAATTACCACCGAAGTGGCGCATGGAATTAAACTAATTCGCCTTAAGATTTAATGCACACATATAGGAATACTTGGTAGCTCCATTAAGACGCACAAACGAGCGGAGAATCGGTCGGTATAAAGCATGCCCTCATCTTTAGGGCGTCACAATTTAATGCGGTCCTCCTTATACCCATCAAACAGTTTGTCATTAATGGGTGAGCCGTTCTAACTATTTTGTGCAAAAAATCAATCAATTAAACGATTACGATTACTAAACTTAAAAATACATGTTTCACCATTGTTTAGGTCGGTTTATTTTTCTTGTAAAATACCCTTGTTACATATAACAAACAAGCAAGTATTTGAAAAAATAAACAAATAAACAATGAATGCATAACAAAAAAATAAGTCATGCAAATAGCCACATGCAAACCTTTTGATAAATCTTATTAATAACCAATTCTAGGTTCATCAATATGCATATATTTAATTAAGACTTCCACCGTTTTCATCTATGTACAAGGTGAACCACATGCATCGATTCATCGATTATAAGTCAAAACTAAATATATACCACATAGCACATAATTGATTAAATTAATAATGATTGAGGTTTTCCCAATTATAGATCTATCGAATTTAGTGTATATCACTTAAACATGAAAGACATACAATAAAAGCGGATCCATGATAAAACATGCGATAATTATCATGGAGATAAAATTACATAACAATTAATGCAATTAAGCGAGTTACGCATATACACATAAAGTTGCATGCATCTTGGGTTTCTAATCCAATTAAAACAATAGTTTACAAAACCCTAATTAGGGCACCAAAAACCCCCCAAAATTAGGGTTTAGGTTTTGCAAACCCTAGATCTAAGCATACAAATAATAACACATTCATGTTTATTTTAATTATGTGTTTGATAATTAATTACTTGTTATACAAGGCTCGTGATGCCACTTTTGAGTTTAGAAAATATATATATCATACAATAAACAAGTAAACATCAAGAGTACACAGCGGAAGACTAAAGATCATAACAAATAATTAATTAGCGAAAGTATGCGTAACGTACCTCTTCTTGAATATCAAATCCTTGAGCAAAACAAAGAAGTACTAATTGGTGTAAGAATAATGTCTTACAACCACGTTCTTGTACATACGTACTATTAGCGATTCGATGCGAATGCTAGTTCTTGATCACAATAGAATAACCAAACACCTTTGTTATGGTCAAGGTCACCGTAAATCCCTTACAATGGGGATTCACTCGTCGACCAAGAATAAGAGGAAGAAAAGAAGAAGTTTGGCCTTCTAATGAAATCAAGTGTACCAAAGGATGAATACATGGGGATGTATTTATAGCCTTATGGTAGATGTCAAGTTTACTATGGTTTCGATGTGGGATACCATAGTTTGGCCAAAAACAAGCCCAAAGAGGTTCCTAAAACCGTCTCTTGGCTTGTTTACTTTTCTTCATATCCGTTGACATTTAACGACCGATAGTCACTTCGATAAGTTCTTATCGCTCGTTTAGTCGTTTATTGTGAATTTAATAATTAAACATAATATTTTATATTAATTATTAAAACATCGAGTCTCATCGTAAAGTGTGCAATCCCGTGGTCACGAGTTCGAATCCGGTCATTTACCTATTGTAAATATATACATTTCCAACAAAATGTTCAATGACATGACCGGTCTTGTTTGGTTTGGTTCGATAGAAACTTTACTTTTCCTATCACTCCATTTCAGTGACATTGTTCTAGTAAAAAAACTTGAATTAATCACTTTGTATGATTGTAACTTATGAAGTTACTAAGATAGATGACATCGAGTTTGAATGCATTTGACTTTCGTCTTGAGAGATCTTTCTTTGATTATTCACCCCCGCAAACACGATGATGGCATTTCGATCAATCTAGAAATGGACTAGTTCAAAGAGATTCAGCTTCGATAATTAGATACGACTGACATATGATATCTAGATGCAAGTATGCAACTAACAAGGTTTTGAAATAGCCCAAATTGTATAATAGTTGCACCTAAATAGATATAGAAGTTCCATTATTTTAGATAGTATTTGTTCACTTGCAAGCTTTATTATATAAGTCTAGTTACCTAAACAAAAGGCGTGCAATACTTTGACTATTCAAAATTAAGAACTCGTATGAAATTTTCATTGAAGCACTTGTTAATATATATTATGTTCCCGAGTTATGAGAGAAAAGAAGAGATAACAAATGATTTTACAATTATACCTTTAATAATATAAAAGTTTTATTTTTATTAGGTCATTTAAGTAATTTTGTTTATTTAGAGCTTCTTAATATAACTTCCTCCAAATCATCCCACTTTTGGGAATAAAGTTTTGGAAAGAAGTTTAGTCAAAATTACTCTCATATTCTTTTCTCTTTGTCCAAAAAAAAACTCGGGAACATGAATTTATTTTGTTTCCCACTTCTTTCTCTTTTTCAAAAATAAAACTCGGGACGCAGCTGTATGTGTTTGTGTTATCTTGTTATGTTTATGTTTGAGAAAATAAGATTGATTTTTGTTTAAAGCTATTGGCCAGGGAGGGTAGTTTTGTAGAGAATGTGTTTTGCATCCCACATTGTCTTGATGAACCAAATTGCACGGGAAATCGGTTATAAATTGAAAGTCCAAGCTTTGAAGTGATCATGTCTCTATTAGCATCTTCATTCAATACGTTGTATGGTTTGTTGTGGGATTACAATACAAGTTCAAAATTTTAATAACAACACTTTCTTTTTCGGTTACTTTTTTAATCAACTAAGTAACACCAAATTGGTAAGTGTTGTATGTAAAATTTTAAATGTGCTGTATCTAATATTAGTTAAAGAATGAAATGTCCAAAAGCTCCTGACAAGCTATAAGCCCTTTTTAATGAAGCCTCAAACTGTAAGAATGAAAGGTTAAGATAGAGGTACAATAACAATCGTCTACTACACCTACCAATTCAAAGCTTGGACCTCCCACTTCACCTTACGGACCGAGACCTTGAACCACCCTTCTTAATCATGACCTCGACATTTCACGTCATGACCTTGAACCACCCATATGAATCACAACCTAACCATCTCACGTCCGACCTTGAACCACATGCCTTGAACCACCAACTAAAAAGAAAGAACAATTTTCCGGAAAATCGACAACCTTCGATATGCAAACATATAAAGACCGGTATCGAACCATGACCCACCATTTGAACCTGACCTAACCACCACCATGCGAAATTGAACCATTTTAAAAATTATTGTGACTAGTGAAAATTTGAATCTCATACCAACCATTTGATTATTTCATGACACAAGCCGTTTAAAATAGGAGTTGGTGACTCTAACAATGAGTATGGAAGAAGAGTTGGGTGCGTTTGGTATGATGCCATGAATCACAATCGGTATCGGTTTGGTATAGATCCATTCCCCATATGATAGATCCATTCCCTCTCTTTTGGGTCCTATGAAGTATGGAATATATTTATATTTCATTCGATATTTGATCTAAACCAAACACTTGAAATGGAATGAAATCATTCCACCCATTCCGGAATGGGTACCAAACGCACCATAAACTATTCACCAAAAACGTTTTCTATTTTCCAACGTAAATCTGCCAAAGTCTTCCTATTAGAAGGCTAACTTAGTACACAATTCGTGAACTTCCAAACATATTTACCATATACAAATGAGTTAAATATAAATGACTGACATAACCGAAAAGTTTATTGAAAAAGGTGTATGTATACAAACCATATACAACTTAGAAAAACCGTGAAACAAGAATTATCAAAATTTCGTAACAAGAATTAGAAAAAATAAAAATCTGACGAAACTAAGAATACAAGATCCTCTATATAATCTATATGTTAGCTAAAGTTACAGTAAAACAATACACGCCATGAAGGGATAGGTTTGCTAAAGTTAACGGCTATTACAACTCCATCAAACGGATTTTACTTGTGGCGTTAAGATATATGAATTTGCACAACATTTAAATTAATTAGTCTTACGCTTATGATGTAACATCTTTATTTTCAAGATATGTTATTAAAAATATATTTTAGAAAAGATACAAATGTTAGTGGTTATAGTGTTATGTTTATGTTTGAGAAAACAACATTGACTTTTTGTATAAAGCTAATGGCCAAGGGGGGAGGGTAGTTTTGTAGAGAATGTGTTTGCATCCCACATTGCCTTGGTGAACCAAATGCGATGGGGGTAACTATTTATAAATACAAACCCCAAGCTTTGAAGGGATCATGTATCTCTTTAATATTAGCTACTTCTATCAAGCCCTGAATGGTTTGTTGAGGATTCTTAATTACAAGTTTAAAATTTTAAAACAGCATCTTCATTCAGATGTTACTTTTTTATTTATAAAGTGACATCAAAATGTAAGAGCTGTTTGTAAAATCTTAAAGATATTGTATCTAATTTTAGTTAAAAAATTGATTCATAAAATGTCAAAAAGTTCTTTAAAAGTTGCAAGTTCTTTCTTAATAAAACCTTGAACTGCAAGAATGAACGATTAAGATGGAGGGCGATAACGATCATTTTCTGTTTTATAATCCTTAAGAATCTATCCAAAGTTGCTTATGTTACTTTTTTTTGGCTAGGGCATGTATGCTTGCAGTCAAGAGAAGTTTCAAAAAGTTTAATGATACATTCATGGGGCAATATCAAGACTAAATACGGTATTCGAGGATATATGTTAGATGTCTTCCACAGCCTGAACTTTTTATAATGATAGGCTAGGTTGACTTATATAAGTTACATTTATTGGTTATTCATCCAAAGAATTGTTCATCATGATCTTGCACATCATACTCAACTGCATGCATATTTATCATTATCAACACATATGAAACTATGGGAAACTTTACTTCAAATTTAAGTACACAATCCACAATTCCATGTATTTAACATATGCAAATCAAGTAAACGCAAAGAGCTTTAGTTCATAGTCTGTTCATGTTACCAGATTCACGGTTTAAATCCATATATCTGAAGTGTAGTCTCCACCAGGATATCTCATTTCATGAGCCAAACAAGGACTATTCGGTTCCGCTCCAAAGTCAACACAGAAATTTGGTTTTATTGCAAGTCCACCTTTTCCGGTGTCGACATCAATCTGTAGCATGTGAGATCCTTTATACAGTCTAAGCTTAGCTGAATCATTTATAGTCCTCCTAGCAATTGGTGTCTGTAAATGAAATAATTATAAAGAGTTTAAATGATGCATGAGTTGTATAGTGGACCTAGGATTTTCAGGAGGGTGTTGCACAAATTTTATCTGATCATAAATACTAAAATTCGTATCGTAAAGAACTTTTGAGCTAAACTAAAGTTGAACTATAAAAAGATATCACAAATATCGGGGGCTGTACATACCTAAAACGACAATTTTTGAAAAATATTAAACTTCTCGACCCAAAAATTGGGTGTGGCCCGCCACACTTTGCGTCCATGTAGGTCCGTCCCGGTGTATAGATGGTTCATGTGTGTGAAAAATTAACTTTGAACTAGTTGTTAGTCATGCCATTGTTGTTTTTGCATCCATGAATGAGTTCTGTTGGACTAGTTGTTAGTCAGTTAACCACAAACTGAATAACGGGAACATGTTTCACAACTTGAATTTTTGGTGTCCCTTATGTCTTTTTTATTACATTCAGATTGGTTTTAAATAGTTATTACAAGGTTATAACTCATACATGCCCCTTAAACCATTAAGATCCATTTGTTATAACAACTGCCCTCAACTATGAACCATTAGTAATTAACCAATAGTTATTCGTGCACCACGAGTTCAATTCGTTCATACATAAATCGTTAGTCTGGAACCAGTCATTTGAACCCTTGATGAGATAGGACTTGCAAAACGTAAAATGTTCAATGACATGACCAGTCTTGTTTGGTTTGGTTCGATAGAAACTTTACTTTTCCCATCACTTCATTCCAGTGACATTGTTCTAGTAAAAAAATTTGAATTAATCACTTTGTATGATTGTATCTTATGAAGTTACAAAGAAAGTTGACATCGAGTTTGAATTCATTTGACTTTCGTTTTGAGATGTTTCTTTGAGTATTCACCTCCGCAAACACAGTGATGGCATTTCAATCAATCTCGAAATGGACTAGTTCGAAGAGATTTAGTTTCGATAGTTATATACAACTCACATATGATCATATCTACATGCAGGTATGCAACTAACAAGGCTTTGAAATAGCCCAATTGTATAATAGTTGCACCCTAACTATATATAGAAATTCCATTGTTTAGATATTATTTGTTCATGTGCAAGCTTTAATATATTAGTGACTAGTTACAAATATCTATCAATCTAGTTGCCTAAAGAAAAAGAAGTACAATATTTTGACTACTTGATAAGAAAAGTTTATAAATTGTGCTTAACTATTAAAAAGTCTAGTTGCCTAAAGAAAAAGAAGTACAATATTTTGACTACTTGATAAGAAAAGTTTATAAATTGTGCTTAACTATTAAAAAGTCAGGAACTATGTATTAATATTTCACGTTTTTGGATAAAATTGACTTATTAAGTTGAACAAGTCATTCACCAAACTCGTGAAAAACTGCTACCAATCCAAACACGTATAATCCAAGTACATTCAGGTATATTAAGTTAACATAGTTTCCTTTATTATCCAATGTGGGACACAAAGTTGTGTTTTATCGAATAATAATAAGGCATCTAAATTTACTCAGAATTCATGTATTCATACACTACTTCTAATCAATACCATGTTATGTATGTGCTCATTATAGTCGGTTTATTTCTAAGTCTTCTATAATAATAGGATTCAAAGATCCTCTATGAAATACTTCATCAATCATCACTCGCAACGCACCACTACATTCACAGAAAAGTTTCATTGCCATATTCCAAGAAAGATATCCTAACTTTCTATGTGCTGCACATTAATGATTTACATTCATTTATGTTACTACCGTCAAAATATTAGTGTTTGATAAATCATTTACAGATCTAAGATCAATTTGTAGACTATAATATGTGACACTTGGTGTGTTTAGTAAATTAAATGGTTTATGCAAATGTCTTCGTCCTCCTTAGTAATACATGAGACCTAGCTAGTTTAAGGTATCTTTACTCCATTTTAAATACTAAATCTTATGTATAGCTCTTGACGTTAATGCATGGACATTATACTCAAAATGTCTTAGACCCGCGACTTATCGATTATATATATAGGTTTGAGTTATTATGAAAAGTTTCTTATAATGAAAAGAATGAGAAGGCATGTGGAGGTGACATGTGTCACTTTGCCACATCACCATACCCCCCCCCCCTCGCGAAAAAAAATTCCGTAAAAAAAAATTTTTTCCCGCCAAAATTTCCGCCAAATTTTTCTTGCATCACAATTATAAAGTTCTTGCATCACAATCATGATTTTAGTGCATTAAGATTATAAATTCTTGCATCACGATTATAAAGTTCTTGCATCACAATCATGATTTTAGTGCATTAAAGTTATAACCTTGATTTTAGTGCATTATACTTGATGACTTACCTATTACCTATGATGCGGTAACTTATAATAAAGATGCACCAAAACTTATTAGTGCATTATGGTTATAAGTTCTTTACGTCACAATTATGATTTTAGTGCATTAAGGTTATAAATTCTTGCGTCACGGTTATAAAGTTCTCGCTTACAATCATGATTTTAGTGAATTAAGGTTATAAGCGTGATGCGATATTTTATAACTATGATGTAGTATTTTATAAGCGTGATGCGATAATAAATTTTGGCGGGAAAAAATTTTTATTGCCCAAAAAAAATTTTTTTGGAATTTTTTTTTTTTTTGGGATGGGGTGGGGGTGGGGTGACACGTGTCGCGTGGCGTGGCGTGGTGATGTGGCAAGGTGACACATGTCACCACACGCCTTCTCATTCTTTTCATTATAAGAAACTTTCATTTTAACCCTACCTATATATATATATATATATATATATATATATATATATATATATATATAGGAAGAGATCGATGAAGAAAATTAAAATGAGAAGAATAAGAAGGATTTACACCACACATTTCAAATAGGGAGGAGAATTTTGGGGAGATGCATCTATTTTGTAGATGCATCCGAAATAGTGGTTGTAGTTCCTTCTTATCATTCTTATTTTAACTTTTCTTATTTGATCTAACTCTATATATATATATATATATATATATATATATATATATATATATATATATATATATATATATATATATATATATATATATATATATATATATATATATATATATACATTGAATTATAATTGATGTATGATTTCGTATTAAGGTGATAGTTCAAGGATTACCTCAAAATGAATAGATCGAAGCGGCGAAAAAGAACACGAACACAAAGGTACAACTAGACACGATCGAACCTACAACCCAGACTTACACGAACATCTATCCGTAGTACCAATCGCGAACCATAAACCTCAAGCTATCGAACTGAACCCTTAATCCCACACACGAACTAACTCAAAATGAACAAAAGCACTACCACTCAAACCGAAGCTTAACCGAATACGAACCAAAGCAAAACCAGGAGCAAAACCTCATGTGAATTCACTCTCACTGACCACTCTCAAGTGCTTTTATTTATGCAATGATAGTTTGATTTAATAGTGTTTGAGGTTTTTTGTTAAAAGCTAAATGGCCAAGGGTGGTTTCATAGAGAATGTGTTTGCATCCCACATTGCCATGATGAACCAAATGACATGTGTTTGCACTCTCACTGAACCACATTGCCAAGGGTGGTTTCAGTTATAAGTTCAAAATTTTAAAAATAGCTTCTTTTTTATTTGTGTTGCTTTTATTATAAACTAAGTAACAGAATTAACAATGAAGGTATTTGTAAAATTTTAAAAATATTGTATCTAATATTAGTTTAAGAATGAAATTATATATAGTACCTTATATTAGTTAAAGAATGCAATGTCCAGAAGCTCTTTACAAGCTACAAGCTCTTTTAAAGAACTTTTTTGTTCATTCAAGGATATATTTTAGATGTCTTCCACTCAACCTCATTTTAACATTTTAGACACATTGATTCAATTGTATAACGAATAAAAATATCAAACTCTAAGCAATATTCGAGCCATGATGCGAAATTCTTGTCAATTTTTGTTCAATGGTTCAACCGGCCTAAACTTCTTATAAGCCACCCGTGATTTATCACAGGTTGGTAGGCTAGTTGACTTATATAAGTTACACTTTTAGTCTATTCATTTTTAAGAATTGTACATCAAAATGTTGTGCATCATACTCAACTAGTCAACTGTATGCTTATTTATCACAATCAACACATATGAAAATAACGGGAAGCTTTACTTCAAATAAAACTACACAATCCACAATTCCATGAATCTAACATATGCAAATCAAGTAAACACAAAGTGCTTTAGTTCATAGTTTGTTCACATTCACTTTACATGGTAAAATCAAAAAGCCATCTCGCATTTCTTGCCATCTCCATACATTATAATATATACTATACTACTTTATAATGCATTTAGGCCTTCTAAAATTAGAAGGCTTAAAACTTCGACTTTTAACTTACTTATTATGGAAAAATTAAAAAATAAGATAAGGGCTCCAATCATTCAAATGACACGTGTCACTTCTCTAACTAAAAATAACAAAAATGATGAATTTCTATAAACTAAAATAAAGAAATATGATAATGGGTGACATACGTATCGACTTCCTAACTAGATAATCACCTTTATTTTTAAATTTAAATATCTTTTAATCCGTTTAATTTTTATGATCTAATTTCACCATATTTTTAAAATTTTGTGCTCTTTAATTCAACATCCATTTTGATATATTTTTATGAGTTTTCTTTAGTAGTCGGGAAGAAGCGGAGTTGAAAAGAAAACGTCTTGAATTAGGCGTAAAAATAAAAACATTTGTTATTACTGAAATAGTCGTGGTCAAGTAGCCGCGTTCTTGTGGTGCCCTTCTAGTGTAGTACTATTTGTTCAGTTGCAAGCTTTAATATATTAGGGACTTGTTACCAATATCTATCCATCTAGTTGCCTAAAGAAAAAGACGTACAATTTTTCGAGTATTTGGCAAGAGATTCGACTACTCTTGATAAGAAAAGTTAATAAATTATATTAAAAAGTTATGAATTCGTATAAATTTTACCCCATCGTAAGTAAAACTTGTTTTACCGAACAAGTCATTCACATGATTGGTGAAAACTAATACTAATCCTAATACATGGAGTCCAAGTACATTCGGTTATATTAAGCTAACATAGTTTCCTTTTTTATTCGATGTGAGATACAAAGTTGGGTTTCATCAAATAATATTAATGTTATCTAGATTTTACTCCTAACTCATGCATTTGTACAATATTTGTAATGAATACCATGCAATGTATGTGCTCATTACACTCGGTTTATTTTTAAGTCTTCTATGATAATTGGATTCAAAGATCCTCCATGAATTACTTCAATCATAACCCGCAAGGCGGCAACGCACCACCATATTCACATCAAAGTGTCATTGCCATATGCGAAGAAAGATATTATAGTTTCTTGTGTTTAGATATTTCTTTTCAAGATTAATAGCAATGACGTTGTTATGAAATGGATGATATTTACATTTTGTTAGACTAGATTGTCTATCACTCTATTTGATCCATTTGGTTACGTACTCATGGGTTGGGTCTAGGGCTGTAATCAAGCCAAGCTTTTATCAAGCAACTCGAGCTTGAGCTTGAGCTTGACTCGATCAAGCCAAACTTTTATCAAGCTTAAGCCCAAGCTCAATCCTAATAAATTGGCTCGAAACATATAACAAGCCAAACTCAAGCTTTTAATACCTTGGCTCGAGCTTTTATCAAGCCTTTGTATATATATCTTTTTACATTAAATTCATATAAGTAACTAAGGGCTAATTTGAATATTATTCTAATTATAAGGATTTATTTCATAAAGAATTATTTAATATACTCTTGAAGGACTTTTATATGGTAAATAAAGTTATACTCCCTCCGTCCCATATTGACTGTCCACTTTGATTTTTTTAGGTCTTTCATAGATTGAGTTTTAAATGTATTTTTCATTGGTATAATTTTTATTAAATATTATATAAACAAACAAAAATATTTAAGGTCAAAGTTGAAAAAGAAAGACTTAAAAAGTCAAAACAGGACAATTAATATGGGACGGAGGTAGTAATTAATTGTAACAGCAATATCCTAGACCAGTGATGTTTCTTACTTGCTTTATATCTAGAAGCGAATACAAGTTTCTAGTTATGAATCGTGAATATTAATAGACCAAAATATATACTACTATTAGATATTTTTAGTTTTTGTTTATACTTAGTATATCGATGACAACATTAATTAGTATTTTGACTTATGTTTCATTTTAATGTTGGACTTAGTACGAAAATATTATTGTTGGTTTTATTACTGTTAAATTAATTAAATTTGGTTTTTAAATGTGGTTTTACTTTGTATTACTTTATAAATATATATATTTTGATGAATTTGTCTATCAAATACAATATTTTTGTATACATTTAAGCTTTTCAAGCCATTGCCCGAAACCTATTCAAGCAAACTCAAGCCTGAATGATTAAAGCTTAACAAGCTATCAAGCCATCAAGCCAAACTCAAGCCTACTATTTTTGTTTCAAGCCAAGCTCAAGCCTTGTCGAGCTCGAGCTCGGCTTGACTCGATTACACCCCTAGTTGGGTCACCATTACTACTTGTCTAAGAGTTTTGCTTTGAACTTTAAAGTGTTAGAATCTTGCAATATATATTTGTCGGCGATGTTTGTAATCATTTGGGTTCTAAGCAATATTCGAGCCAAGTAATAATATATCATTTCAAGATTTCACTTAACGAGTAAAGTGATTTGTAAAGTAGAATGTTTTCTTTGTGACCAAAGGAAGTCTTGTAAATTAACAAAAAGAGAACACATCCAATTAACATTGGGTAATCATTGTAAAGCACCAGTTAACAATGTGACAAATGGATATAATTCACAATAAAAACCATTTTCATCATCGAAACAACTATTACAAGAAAAATGTTATATAACTTGTTATCTTATTTTTATATGTCAACCATCCAACAGTAGGTGAAAAAAAAAAGTTTATTTATTTAAGTTCATGAATGATTGACATATAATATGCAAAAGCACACTAACATGTCTCAACTTTCATATTAGAACGATAAATGAGAGAAGAAAAACCATAAGTATCCAAAGTATTAAGGCTCATAAGTGTCGCAACGGGACATGCATCTTTGCTATTATAATCTATGTTATTATTATATATACTAAAAGGCAAGACATTAGGTCTTTACATGACACGTGTCCACATTTAATGCCAACTTTCGCAAGTTAGCAAAAATAGTCCATGAGGTTTAAGTGTCGTTGCAAAGTAAGTCCAAGTTGGCAAAAATAGTCCCTAAGGTTTAAGTGTCGCTGCAAAGTAAGTCCTTTATAGCAATTTGGCAAAAATAGTCCCTATCCAAATTCACGTCTACAAAAGCAATCCCGCTGCATCGCGCGGGTTTCCACACTCGTTAATGATCATTTTATAAGTCGTTTTTAACTTTGTATTATTGTATCTTATGAAGTTACTAAGATAGATGGCATCGAGATTGAATGCATTTGACTTTCGTCTTGAGAGATCTTTCTTTGAGTATTCACCACCCGCAAACACAACGATGGCATTTCGATTAATCTAGAAATGGACTAGTTCAAAGAGATTCAGCTTCAATAATTAGATACGACTGACATATGATATCTAGATGCAAGTATGCAACTAACAAGGCTTTGAAATAGCCCAATTGTATAAAAGTTGCACCCTAATTATATATAGCAATTCCATTGTTTAGATAGTATTTGTTCAGGTGCAAGCTTTAATATATTTATCTAACAATCTTTGCCTAAAGGGTTTAAGCTATTAAATAGCTCAACTATCAAAAGTCGAGAACTTTCTCAAATGAGTCCGATATGGTACTAATCCTAACGCATTGACTTTTTTTAAGCAACCTATGGTTAGGTAGTGTACTTATTTTTCACGTGTCGATATGGTACCTATACTTCATTTTCCGCAACACTTGTCCTACATTTTCCAGACTCACCTCGTGTCTTGCCAAGTCGGTTGTGGGTGTGTGGCGTGGCCATTAAACTTGAATTATTACCGTTGCCAACATCATCTACCTTTATATAAACACAAAACCTACCTTTCCAACCCTAAATTGTACCCCAAATCAAATTTTATCCCAATTGAATCATGTCTTCATCATCTTCAACCTCCAATGGCTTAGACCAATTCCACTCATTGTTTACGTGACTTGCACGTGGTGAGAGAACCTCGCGCACCCTGCCAACCACGCTAGAAGATTTCTTTCTTTTTAATCCAAGTGTAAGCAAAAGCATTCATCTTTTGGTTATTTACATTGTGTTTATGCTAATTTTTGTGTTTATAGGATTACGGCAACCAATGCCGATTTTACTTTTTCTTGATCACGAGCTTCGTTATGGTTACTATAGGCGAGATGCATAGTCTCTACACTCAAGTCCAACGACTAAGGCGAAAATGCAAGTGCAAGAATTCACATATAGGTCAAGAATTCGTGAGCTGGAGGTGGAACTCAATGAGAGAACTAGCAGGTGAATGCTACAAGAAAGCAGTGATTTTCTTTACTATTGTTGTGTTTGTTATGTATTTCCTAACTTAATGATGATAAGGTTTGCTGGTATGGCTTTATCTAGCTGTTAGGATTGTGTCTTAAGCATGTCAAGGGTAGGCTTTTGTGAATCTAGATGTTAGGATTGTGTAATGGATGTAGTTAATCTTGTATCAATGACAATGCAGTTGGCTTTTGTGAATCTTGTGATAATGCTTTTGTGTTTTGTAAGTTATGTGCTATGTAATGGGTCAAAAGTGAGGGTCAAAGATATTTTACTGTTATGGGTCATAAGTGAGGGTCAATGCAAGTCAAACGTAGATAACCAAATCAGCATTCAATTACATTTACATTGTAGGTGAGACATTAATACATTGGGTAGTTTCTTTGGCATTTATATCCACACTATAACACACCTCATATTTTCAGAATTAAGAAAGTCAAACAAGTGATTAACCCTTTTAATCCACCTTAACAATGAGCTCCAAACTGATGAATCATGATATACATTTCATCGATTACTGCGATGAATCAATCAAGTCTTGAACTAATAGCTCCACTGCCTTGGGTTATTACTTTCCTCCCGGTTACTATGATGATGTTCAAAAGCCACTAGCTATTGAAGCCAAAAGTCAATGATGAAAAGGTCAAAAGTCGAAGCTAGTGGCCCAAGTGCGGTAAAAGAATTATAGTGCTAGGACTAGGCGCTAATCGGACTTGGGAGGATATCAAAGGTAAGAAATTTGGAATCAAAAGCCATCCGAACGATTCTGCGGACAAAAGGGCAAGCGAAAGAAACATCTTGCCTAGTTGTTCGACATGTGGTATGCAAGGTCTCTTTTGTTGGTAGTTTATGTTTCATGTCAATGAATCTATTCTAGTTATACATGTGGGTTAACACCCAAAGACTATGTGTGTAATGACTATCTATGTGTGTAATATTTGTTTATGTAATTACTATGTATGTGTAATGACTATCTCTTTTGTTGGTAGTTTATGTCCATGTTTACGTATGTAATGCCATGCAATATTCATCAATTAAAGCAAAACAAAAGACATGCCATGCAATATAAAGATCTTGTCTGCATTACTAGGTCCCAAAACATATTGTTTTAAGTGGTACCATCCACATGCCACAATTAAAGTGGTCCAGGAAACATGTCACTTCTAGGATAGATAAAAAACATACAATTAAAGTGGTCCAAGATACCCACTACTTGGTGTCTAACAAAGATATATTTAAAGAACATTTGGGTCTTCTTCCTTTTCCGGTCTTCAATCGAATCGATACACCAAGTGCGATGTCACGGGTGTGTCCAGGAGCATTGGGGTCTTCCTTCCTCTTTTGATTCCCGATCCTTTCAGATGGTCCCCTAAGTCCTCTCTTTCTAATTAGTCCAAGTCTTGCTAGGTCTAGATCCTTTTGATGATATTGTCAGTTGGCCTCTCTTTTGCAGTTTCTTCTGCTTCAGTTATCTCAGCAAGCCTCATAACTTCTGCATCAGTAATATCTGCATCTTGTGCATCTTGTCTCTGTCAATAGAAATAGATTTCTGCATCAGTATAAGATTACAGATTTATAAGATTTTGTTAGAGTGAAGGTATATACCTGTTCTTCCACACTTTTAGTAGACACGTGAAGCTTTGACTAGCATTTGAATCGCAAATTCGGGATATGAACTTGGAATAGGTATTTCATCCGGATCGCATCATGTGGATCGCATCATGTGGATCTACAACATGTGGATCTACATCGCTTCATGGGATCTTCATGTGGATCGCTTCATGTGGATCTTCATCATGTGGTTCATTACTTGGACGAGCAATCATTGGGTGGGTTGAATGGTGATAGGTAGCACTTTTGGGTTTCCTACCGGTTTTCTTTTTCTTTCACTTGGTTTTGGCCTTGTTTGATTGTAACATCTTGCTTTGTTATGACCTTTCTCCCGGTTTGTGCAAGTCATCATTCTACCATGCCTAGAAACCTCATTGATAGACTCGGTTTGATGTTTAATCCTTTTATTTCTAGGCCTACGACATGACCCTTTTCTTGGGGGTAAGGGTGGCATATGATCGATCTTTGGCCATATTGAACTACCACCAATTGTCCTAATAAAGTGATTGTATGTTTCAACCCACATCGCTTTTTATAATAGCTAGAAGCACCAATTGCGGGATCTTGATTAAGATAACAATATCGACAGCTGCATGCACACATGGGATTCGGATAAATCCCACCACTTACAAGTACATGACTTAGTCTTCAAGTTAACACCAAATGCATGATCGCTTTTCTAACCTCAAATTCACGAAATCCACTTGCATAAACTTCCCAAAACCTTTGGTGATCTCTAAGTTTCTCTAATTCTTTTCTAATGGAAGGAGTGACACTATCATTTAACTTTGTAGCCTTTTCATTCATAGCAACCATTCTTTGCATCAAGTAAACCCTAATTTCTTCTAGCATAGTAATTAAAGGTTTGCATCTAAGTGTCGCTATGGCACTATGGTATGCTACGAGATGCCATTCTCAAAGCGACAAAGTCCTATCCATTTGAAAATAAGCCCTACACCAAGTCTTAGGGTCTCTATCTAGTAACCATTTTTACGCCTCGGGATCAATGTTTTTATAAGTTCCATTTTTGTTTGAATAGTACCTCTAAAGTAGATGAAGCGACACCCAAAACAAGGACTTGTAGTGCAATCCATTCCATTTCTTTTGAAATTAGCATAGATGTGCCTTGCACACAGTCTATGTTCAGCATGCGGTAGGATTTCTTTAACAGCCTGAATTAGACCCTGTAACATGCGTTGATAGGAGTTAGTACTAGCAGTGGATAGATTGTACTATATGTTTGCACCTAGTATTTACCTTGTGACCATCTGAAATGATTGTCAAGTATAAACCAACTGCAAGATTAAAGTCTTGAGACAAGTGATTCACAAACCACATCCAATTCTCATTGTTTTCAATGCTTACCACTGCCCAAGCCATGGGAAACATCTGGTTGTTAGCATCTCTTCCCATGGCTGTTAATAACTCACCTCTGCAAGTGGATCTCAAAAACAACCATCCAACCAATAACTCTTACGCATCCTCCCATCCTTCTTTCATAGCTATGGAATAAAACAATGTTAGACTACATTCAATGTTAGAAACCAAGTGTTAAACAAGTATTATATTTGTAAAACATTTTACCTTTGAAGCATACATATATTCTTTTGAATTGAGTTTTCCACCATCCAAAGTGTCCACATCTAAGTGCCTTTGAAGAACCGAGGATTGGTTACCAAGACTTGTTCTCTGTAATCCCGAGCTTTGCATAGTGATCTATCACACCTCCTTGATGATCATAAATTGCCCTCTGCTTTGCCTCTTACACATCCCAACACTTACATTAATAAAAAACTTTTGCTTAACATCTATTTGCATCTGCCTATAACTAATACTTGGATTCCTAGTAACCTCCAATGCAAACTGTTTAGCTAGCCACCTGTAAGTAACCAATGACCCAAGAGCAAAATTCCTTGCGCATGAGTGCTTAGGAATCAATGTTTTGATCTGGAAAGTTGTCTCACCTTGCATCCATCCTGCCCATAATTTAAATGAACAACCTTTCTGTGAAGTGTTACCTAAATCAGGTGTCTTACACTTGGACTTAGACTTAGACTTAGGTGAACAAACAATGATTTCCTTACACTTAGACTTACTTGTGTCCTCATCCACCTTCCTTTTACCTCTCTGGCTAGAACACCTACCCTCTTTCACATCTCTTCCACACAACACAGCTAAACTTCTATAGTCATTCCTTCTATACCATAACTGATAACCATGGGCAACCCCATAGTTAATCAAACACTCTTTCAGCTGCTCTGGGTGTTCAAATCTCATACCCAAGGATGGTTTCATCTCATTCCATGGTATATTAGGATCAAAAACAGGATATGAAAACCCCTCTTTCACCTTATATCTGTCATCAATCTCTCTTTGCTCTGCTTCATGTTCCTGTCCATTAACTGAAGAGCTTGTACCTAAATTGGGTTTAGGCTGTCTAGCATCATCTTTAATGAACTTACCATCAACAAGCTTACTTAGAAAACTATCCTTAATGTCAAACTTTGGAATAACCACATCATCTTCACCTACATGTTCTGGACCTACATATTCTGCTACATTTTCAAAATCAATTTCATTATCACATTCATCGTCTTCATCTACCTCAGTACTAACATCTACACCCTCTGCTATAACATCATATCCATGATGTTCAACATAGAGTTCTACCTTGCATCGATTATCAAAAGCTAATTTGATAAAATTTGCTAAGTCACTATCATTCCTTAAATATTTCAAATGTTTACCCAACTCTTGTTTAGGAGCACAGTAGTACATACCTTCAACCGGAAACATACAGCACTCTTTGACAATTTTTAAAAGCCTCGCATGGTTGCATTTACCCAAATCCGCATTCTCTACAACATCAACATCACCTTCGCTGTAGCACAGGGGATCGTAGATAAATGTACCTTCGTGATGAATAACAAGTGATATCTTCTTCATGGATTATGTCAATTTTTTGATTATTATGATTACATAATTAGGGTTCATGTGGTGAAAAAGGGGGGAAAGTGAAGCGGGGTAAAGTGAGGAGTGGGGGGAAAA
Organism: Chrysanthemum lavandulifolium; assembly: GCA_022545495.1. Taxonomy (NCBI): domain Eukaryota; kingdom Viridiplantae; phylum Streptophyta; class Magnoliopsida; order Asterales; family Asteraceae; genus Chrysanthemum; species Chrysanthemum lavandulifolium. Next base: position 297,379,370 of record CM040242.1, read on the forward strand.
CTGAATGGTTTTATTGGCATGCGTTAAAAAAAAGAAAAACAAGAAAAATTCCACGTGAGGTTCAATCTATTTACTTGATATGCCACGTAGGAAGTTTGTGACCATATCGACACGAAAATAAAAGTACACTACCTAACCAGGTTGCAAAAAAGTACAAGTACCATATCGGGACATTTGAGAAAGTGCGTGGCTATTTAATAGCTTAAATCCATTTTAATACCAAAATGCAAAGCATGGAAGTGTGTTCTAAACTTCAAAGATAAATTAATTTATGTTATGTTCTTGCTAATCTTCTCACCTGCATGATCATCATATATATAAAAGTGATGTATATACTTAGACCGAGTATTTCATCCACCCACCAACCGATATTCTACTTTCCGAAAAGCAAACAACTATCCAACCGCATGGGCCTCATGTTTTTTGCAACGGTCAGATTTGTTTGTCCAAGGTTATCGAGAGTGCAACTTCTTATTATGAAGATTTTCACAACAATAGGAAACAAGATATATAGATATGTTATTGGTGACATTGTAGTACAAGATATGTTGCTAAAAGGATATTTTGGGAAAGATACAAATGAAATCACATTTATGAATCTAAGTTTTTATTGTAGATAACATTTACATAAGCTTAACAAACAAGAGACAAAGATAGATTAATGTAATTATAAGACCATAATTATGTGTTTGTGTTTAGTGGTATGTTTATGTTTGAGAAAACGAGATTGGCTTTTTGTTTAAAGTTATTGCCTATTGGCCAAGGGGGGATTTAATATCCCAATTGTCATATAGAGCTATTACTAACGCGGGATTTAATTTATATGACAAAGTAGCGGATGTGGTGTCTAATGGGGCTTGGTCGTGGCCTGTTTCTTGATTTAACACATTTCCCGATCTAATGAACGTTCCTACCCCTATCCTGAATGACGAACATGTTGATACTTTGCAATGGAAAATGAGGGATGGTACCTTCAGGTCGTTTTCTGTCTGAGACGTATGGGACTCAATCCGAGAACAAGGAAATGCAGTTGAGTGGTTCCAGTTGGTGTGGTCTCATTACAACATTCCACGACATGCCACTCATTTATGGCTCGTTATAAGAAAGCGTCTCAAAACACATGATAGAATGAGGCAATGGGATGTTGGAAATGATGTTGACTTAAACCTGCTTCGTTGTTTTTTATGCAAGACCCAACCCGACTCACATGATCACTTGTTCTTTGAATGTTCGTATTCTTCACAGGTTTGGTTTTGTGTTTTGCAAGTGGCTGAAATTCAGTTTGCTTCAGAGAAATGGAGTGATATTATGGCCTGGTTATTACCCATTTCTAATCGGAATAATGTTGATACTGTTGTGGCTAGTCTTATATTAGCTGCGACTTCATATTTTGTATGGCAAGAGAGGAACTATCGTGTGCATGGAAAAGGCGAGAGGAATCCCGAGTTTCTGTCCAAGGTTATTGTTGATATGGTTAGATTAAAGCTTTCCTCTATTCAATTCAAGAAGAAGCCTCGGGTAGACAAGATGCGAAAGACATGGCGGATTTCAAGCATTCTGATGGATGCAGGCAGACTATTTGCATTTGGTGAGCTAGAGGGCTAGTGTTGTTTACTGTGTTCGTGTTTATTTTTTTGTTCTTTGTTCTCTAGCTTGGTCTCATTGGGTGTTGTGTTTTTGAGCATGTCCAAAACACATAGTTTTTATATCGAAGGGTGGATCATGACCACTCTTCCATGTACGTAAACTCCTATCATTTTTTAATTTATTCATCGGGTATAATCCCTTTACCCAAAAAAGAGTTTTGTAAAGAATGTGTTTTGCATCCCACATTGGAACTCCAAGCTTTGAAAGGATCATGTTTTAGAAGCTTCTCTAACCAAGCCCTTGTATGGTTTATCGAGGGTTTACATTTACAAGTTTAAAATTTTAATAATAACTTCTTTATATTGATGTTGCTTTTTTAATCAACTAAGTAACATCAAAGATGTAAGAGCTGTTCCTAAGATCTTAAAAATCTTGTATCTAATATTAGTTAAAGAATAGAAAGTCTAAAAGCTTTTTAGAAGCTACAAGCCCTTTTTAATAAAGAATTAAACTATAAGAATGAGTGGTTAACACAGAGAGACAGTAAGGATCGTTTTCTGTTTTAAACTTTAAGAATCTATCCATAATTGCTTATTGTTGCGCTTTTTTATTCATTCTTGCAGTATTCATCGCCTGCTATCTTGGGTTTTGCTTTGAACTTTAACACGTTGGAATCTTTCAATATTTGTTTACGTTGTTGTAATCATTTAGGTTTATTGGTTAGGGCATGCCTGCAATTAAGAAAAGTTTCAAAAATTTTCATGATACGTTCATCGGGCAATCAAGACTAAATACGTATTCGAGGATATCGTGGTTTTAATTATTTTTAATCATTAAGTAAAACCTTTCATTGTATGCTTGTTATTGTTTACATTTTATTATTTTAATATATATTCATTAGAATCTATGTTATTAGTGATCATTTTATAAGTCGTTTATAACTTTGTATGATTATAGCTATGAAGTTGCTAAGATAGATAACATCGAGTTTGAATGTATTTGACTTTCGTTTTACGATCTTTCTTTAAGTATTCACCCCTGCAAACACAACGATGGCAATTTAATTAATATGGAAATGGACTAGTTCGAAGAGTTTCAGTTTCGATAGTTTTATACAATTGACATATCATATCTACATGCAAGTATGCAACTAATTAACAAGGCTTTGAAATAGCCCAAATTGTATAATAGTTGCACCCTAATTAGATGTAGAAGTTCCATTGTTTAGATAGCATTTGTTCAGCAATTTGTGAGAATCTTGTTAAATCAAACAAGACCATCACCAAATTGTAGAAAACTGATAGTATTCCAAACTTGTAAGTAGAAGTACATTCTGGTATATCATTGACTAGTTACAAATATATATCAGTCTAGTCCTAAAAAAAAAAGACGTGTAATATTTTGGCTATTAAAAAGTTAAGAAGTCGTATGAAATTTTCAGCAATTTGTGAGAATCTTGTTAAATCAAACAAGACCATCACCAAATTGTAGAAAACTGATAGTATTCCAAACTTGTAAGTAGAAGTACATTCTGGTATATTAAGTTAACATAGTTTCCTTTATTATCCGATGTGGGACAAAAACTCATGCATTAGTACAGTATTTTTAATCAACATCATACAATGTATGTTCTCATCAAAGTCAGTTTATTTCTAAGTCTTCTATGATAATCAACCATCACTTGCAACACACCACTATATATGTTCACTTAAAAGTTTCATTGTCATATGGGACTATTTAATATTCTAACTTTCTATGTTTGTTCATTTATGATTTACATTCATTTAAGTTACTACCATCAAAATATTATGTTTGATAGATCACTTACAAATCTAAGAGCAATTTGTAAGCTATAAAACATGACACTCAATGGTGACAGGGACAAAAATACCAGGATACAATGTATACAAGTTTGTTCTAAACTTCTAAGATACAAATGATATTTCTTCCTATGTAATACTCTTATTAATCTTCTCACATACATGATGCTGATACAGTGATACATGACCGAGTATTTCATCCACCCACCAACTAATATATTACTTTTTGAAAAGCTAGCAGCTATCCAACCGCACAGGCCCAATGTTTTCTGTAACAATCGGATTTGTTTGTACAAGGTTATACGATAGGGAAACTTCTTATTATGAAGATTTCACAACAATAGGAAACAAGATATATATGTTATTGGTGACATTGTAGTTCAGGATATGTTGCTAAAAGGATATTTTAGAAAATATACAAATGAAGTCACATTTATGAATCTAAGTTTATACTAGCCGAGTACCCGCGCCTAGCGGCAGCGGATTCTAGCCGAGTATTCGTGCATAGCGGCAACGATATCTAGCCGAGTAGTCGCGCCTAGCGGAAGCGGCATCTATTTTCGACTAAATCTCGACGACGAATAATTTTTTCAACATATTGTTTTTGTAGCGTAGAGGAATCTAGCCGATTACCCGCGTTTAGCGGCAGCGGTGTTTAGTATCCGAACAAATTTTTAGCGGAAAATGATTTTCTTTTGGCAAACTAATATTGTAGATAGCATGTATGTACAAAAGCCTAACAAACAAGAGACAAGATAAATTGATTAATGTAATTATAAGCAATGTTTTAAAACCCGGGTTGACCCGGCCGGTTCAACCGGTTCGGAGACCGGGCCGGATAGGACCGGGTTTTTGTATGGTTGAGAACCGGATTGAACCGCGGTTTTGTTGACCGGTTGACCGGTTTGATAAACCCGCCGGTCATGACTTTTATCAATTTTTTTTTTTTTTTTTTTCAAAAAATTAACAAATGATTTTTTTCATTAACTTTTTAAGTTTAATTGAAAAGTTAAAATGATGATAACTAATGTTTGTTAAAATTTTATAAAATAGTAAATTATAGTTATATATAATCTTAGAATCACCAATTAATATAGTTTTACTATAAACCATTTTATAATTTAGAATCACTTTGAAAATTTTGGCTATATTTTTATAAATGTAGACTTAAAAAGCAAAACTTTTTGATATAGTCTTAATCTTCTTCATGGGTTTAATCGAATGTATGAATAAAAATAGATAAATTATTAGATTATGCAATACTACTTATTAAATATAGGAAAAAGTATATATATGTATAAAACCGGTTCGACCCGGCGGTTCAACCGGTTGAACCGGTGACCCGGTGAACCGGCGACTTAACCGGGTCGATAAAAAAACCGGTTTTTAAAACATTGATTATAAGACCATATTTATCTAGTTACTGTGTGTCGTGTTATAGATTTATGTTTATGTTTGACTGCAATCTTTATATGGTCCCACATTGCCTTGAACCAAATGGCATGGGGTGCAGTTACATGTTGAAACTCGAAGCTTTAAAAGAATCAAGTATTTCCTGATCTCTTTGGCCTTTCCCTTGTATGATTTGCTTAGAGATTACCATTACAAGTTTAATATTCTAAAAATAGTTCGTTCATTTTCGTGATGCTTATTTTAATAAGGGCACTGTTTTATGACTTTTTTTTAGAATTGTAAAACTTTTATTACAAAATAATTTCATAAACAAGTAGCTCTGTTTGGATCATCAACAGACTTTTATTTTAAACAAATAGCTTGAAATGAAAAATGATTCATGAAGCTTTTAAATGTCTATTAAATTGTTAAAACTTTAAATTACTAATATACCCTCCAAACATTTATTTACAATTATAGATTTGTCATTTTATGTCATTTACATATTATAATTACATTTAACAATTTAATTTACCAAACACTATTATTAAAAAAAATCAACATGTAGCTCGTATTATGAATTTCACACTTACAACTTTCAGTTCTACTATACAAAGATACAATTTCAATTAGGTTTCACCAAACATACCCTAAGTAAGCAACACGAATATGCAGGAGCTGTTTTAAAATATTAAATATGGGAGGTGATCTTACACCACATTTTTATCGTTCATCATTTATGCATTACGGTGTTATGCAGTGCAATCATGTAATGCATAAATGATGGTGAATGATCAAAAAATGCTGTGTAAGATCAATTCAATTAAATATATTGTATCCAATATTAGTTAAAGAATAAAATGTCTAGAAGCTCTTTACAAGCTACAAATCCGAACACTTAAGACAGAGGAATAATAATGACCATTTTATGTTTTATACTTGAAAAATCACTACAAAGAAAACCACCTAAAGTGACAGAAATTTTTAGATAGAGATTAATCTATCCAAATTTGCTTTTTGTTACTCTTTTTTGTTCATACTTCATACTCGTTAAATTCATTGACTGCAATCTTTATAAGGGTTTCGCTTTGAACTTTAAAGTGTTAGAATCTTGCAATATGTATTCATTGTACGCTTGTTATTATTTAAATTTTAATACTTGGTTGCAGCTTGAATATTCGAAATACGTTTGACTTTTGCTAATGTTCTCTAAATAGTTTATTTTAAAAGACAAAAGTTTCATTGAGGTGAGCATATCCGACTCTACCATGACAGTACATCCGATACTAACATGATCCGACTAAACCATATCAAATTGACCCCTGGAACTACGCTAATTAACAACAAACATGAACAACATAATGTGAAATTCAACATACTAGGATAAACTCTAGCCTACAAATCGTATCAAACACAATATCATCAAGGGCGTCGGGTTGAACACTGACCTCGATCCTTACATCGTGACACTTGAGACATTACCCGTCGAAACCTTAAAACAAACGGCCAGTGACTTAGGCAAAAGTTTTACTGATTTTTGTACAAATGGTGTTTACATCCCACATTGCCTTCAAGAACCAAATGGTAAGGGGGACACAAATTATATTATGACACTCCAACAATTAAAAATCATACTTTCTAGTCACTTCCTTTTATGTTTATTTAAGGGCTTTAATTGCTAGTTTTTAAATTTAAAAAGGTTAAAATGAAATAAAGTATTTATTTTAATTAAATAATAAATAATAAATATTTTGTTTTATTTTTTCTTTCTAGAATGTTAAAAATAGCGTTTTCAATGGTAGTTGAATCTTTTTTATTTTGTTGCTTTGTAACAACTTTGTAAGCATTGATGTATTATGCTTGTGCGATAATGCATCGTTAAAAGGTTACGGTGTAGGAAACTAGGAATTATGTTCATATCATTAAACTAATTTATATATTGTATTGTCTCATTTATTCAAACTTAAGACTTTTCCAAAAGTATACGATGTTTTGGTTATTTAAAAAGCGCTATTAATAATATATCTTTATAACATCAAGTAAAAAAGTATGATAAAGATATAGATAAAATGTTTTTACATAAAGGTTTTAAAAACAATATTTCAATATACATGTCGATCACTTATAATACGATAACAACAATCGTTAAACTTGTTAGCTACGCAAAATTACATTGCAATTTATTAACACTAAACATCTAACTTCACTAAAAATTGAACTTACTCCCGGGCGAATCGGGTTGTGTTTCACTAAAAAAACACAACCAACGCCCTTATAGTCAAATTCACACGCATGTTCCTTGGGAATCCTGTGCAACCCGTAAAAGTTTTCTAACCACAACGACAAGAAAACTAGATCGACCCGACCACTTTGTTGCTCTGGTTTAACGACTTAGACACTATGATGATGCCATGGGTTTTCATTATTTATGATACACCAAGTATCTTACATTCAGATGCCTCCATAATTAGCACACATGATTTATACTAACGTGATCATTTTATGTCGTTTTTAACTTTGTATGATCGTATCCTATGAAGTTACTAAGATAGACAGACATCAAGTTTGAATGGCATTTAACTTTTGTTTTGAGATCTTACTTTGAGTATTCACCCCCGCAAACACAACCATGGCATTTCGATCAATCTAGAAATGGACTAGTTAAAAGTGATTCAACTTTGATAATTAGATATGACTGGCATATGATATCTAGATCCCAGTATGCAACTAACAAGGCTTTGAAATAGCTCAAATTGTATAATAGTTGCACCCTAATTAGATATAGAAATTCCATTGTTTTAGATAGTATTTGTTCAGGTGCAAGCTTAAATATAATCTAGTAACCTAAAGAAAAAGACGTACAATATTTATTTCAACTATTCAAAAGTTAAGAACTCGTATGAAATTTCCACAAACATGAGAAGACTTGTTAAACCGAACAAGTCCTTCACTAGAGTAGTTGATGTACATTCTGGTATATTAACTTAACATAGTTTACTTTTTTATCCGATGTGGGACACAAAGTTAGGTTTCATCAATTAATAAGAAGGCATATAGATTTACTATGAACTCATGCATTTGTACAAAGTTGTTGAAGAAAATAGTTAACATTTTTGAGGATTGCAACGCATCATCCGGTATTTGTAGCTAAGTTTGGCGAGTTTAGCGAAGAAGATCACAGATAATGTCGAGGTAATTATGTCAATTAGAGAAAAATTGGTAGAGGCGCCAGGGAAGGAGTTTTGTCTACGAGATTACATGGGTAGGCTTTGAAGGAGGTATTCTAAACTTGAAGAGGTGAACCAATTTAGTTATGGTGTATATAAAGAATTTTCGCCATGTTATGATGCCTTGCGAAACATAAAATATCCGTCGAGGAAAGGAGCATCAGTCGTTCTTTATCCGGTCTTCATCAACGTCCAAAATGGTTTGTAGGAATTGTAGCGCCAAATGTTTTGTACAAACAGCAGAGATTGCTAATGTCGTAAGAACGAAAAAGAGTCGCATGAAGTTAAGCTTTCTTGCAAAAGGCGAAGCACGATCAGGGTATGGTGCTGCAGATTTGGCACGAACACTTGTTACTAATGAAATCGATCATGTCATTTTTTTTAGGCTACACCGCATAGTTAACTTGTGGAAATTTTGGTCTCCATGGACTCACAAGGTTCGATGTATTCGTCAAAAGGAGTTGAACTATATTATGGGTTGCTATCGAAAAGATCTACGTAAAAAGAAAAATGGAGAATCTAAGAAAAAAGGATGAGCTTCAAAGCGATTGATGAGGAAGTACAGGTAGCACCTTGTGTCTGGTATATTCCTCGACTATAACATACTTGCTTTCATCCAACGTATGGTGCCAAAAAGATGTTTGGCGATTTCTTCTTCGTACCGTCGCATGAGTCGTGTATCGAAGGAATTAAATAGAACGCTAGCTGAAAAATTTGTGGATGGAGAACATTTTTATTACAGAAGGAATCATTGATGGTATTCTTGGTGGCATTGATTGGGAGAAAATCTGGTGGAATAATTTACAATGTAGTTAGGTGAAGTTGTTGTGGCTATTGGGAGGGAATTGTTGACCAAAAGTCGACGGGGAGAAAATCATGCATGCTAGAAAATCATCAAGGTTGTGTCTTGAATGAAAGAACGATTGCCATCTACGAAGGACGAAGAAGTAAAAATAAGGGCTTCTTAATGTGAAGAAAGTTGTTCCAAGGCAACTGAAGGAAATGAGGAGGAATATCCAACTCATGGCACGGAGTTGGCATTCGTGTATCACAAAGGCAATGTTTATATGGTATGCAATGTCTTACTCGCACAGATCACAAGAGTCATATGCACATGTTTCGTAAGGATGTCCTCATACTCAGGCAAAAGTGTTAACGGGGTTAGTAAAGAGTTCCGATGTTGGTACCATTACCATGTAGGAAAATATGTTGACGAAATCATCCGAAAGAATGAGTAGGATCCAATAGATTTCGATCAAGGAGGATAGAGATCATTAACAGACTCACACCGGATGAAAAGCTTTTTAGGGAAAATCCCTTGGTGTGAAAACGTCAGGGAAGAACATTTCGTCAGGTATGCAAGAATAGTTGAAAACGATGGTCCGCGAATCAAAAGTTCTAAGGACAAAACCTATTGCCAACGATCTGGACGCCCGAAGATTGTTATTAGTTGAAAATCTTAAGTGTAAGAGAATGAGATCCTTTTTTTGTGTGTGATACTTTCTATATAAAGAGAAGTATTTGAGGTTTAAAGATAAACTCCATGTGGATGATAGTTCGAGTGTTGATCATCTATTAGGTAGACAAGAGTGACATGTGGCATGCTCTCCTTGGCTCGTAGCTGGCAGTGCCCATTTCCTATATTCTTCGTCGTGTGTCTCCCAATGTCATATGTCAGATATAACATCTTAACCGTTAGTGACAGTTGTCTCATGCATGATATTTCCTGAGAGGCTTTCCCAGGTCCTGTGCGACCTAGGAATGTGGATGTGCCTATCAAGTGTTGATAATGAGCCTTGTTAAGTGTTTATAATGGGCTTGCTTTTGACGTGTAATTAGTGGGCTTAGGCCACTAATATCTATATGCTATCAAAATTATAGCTTTTTTATTTATATCACTTAAATTTTCTACTCTTATCACTTAAATCTTTTGAATCAACACTCTGAATGATTAAAATTACTATTTTATCCTTCGTAGTCACTTAGTGTAAATTGAAATGTAATTTATTATTATTATTATTATTATTATTATTTTAGTAAAAGGTCAAAGACCCCGTAAAAACGTTTTTGGAAATGTAACTTGTTGACAAGTAACATATATTAATATAACACCAATTGTTATGTAAAATTATTAAAAAGAAAAAAAAAAAAAAAAAAAAACGTTTCATAAAATTTTACAAACATGCATGGCGTTCAACGACTCTAGTAAAATTAAAAATAATAGTCTAAGTTTATGAGTCTAAGTATTTATTGCAGATAAGATATATGTACATAAGCTTAACAAACAAGACACAAAGATAATTAATGTAATTATAAGACAATAATTATCTATGTGTTTGTGTTATAGTTTAATGTTTATGTTTGAGAAAACAAGATTGATTTTTTGTTTAAAGCTAAATGGCCAAAGGGGGAGGGTGGTTTTGTAGAGAATGTGTTTTGCATCCCACATTGCCTTGATGAACCAAATGGCATGGGGGAAATCAGTTATAAATTGAAACTCCAAGCTTTGAAAGGATTAGGTCTTTACCGGCATCTTCATTAAATCCCTTGTTTTGATTGTTGAGGGATTATAATTACAAGTTCAAATTTTAAAAACAACACTATTATTTGCGGTTACTTTTTCAATCAATTAAGTAACACCAAATTGGTTAGTGTTGTTGGTAGAATTTTAAATGTATTGTATCTAATATCAGTTGAAGAATGAAATGTCCTAAAGCTCCTAACAAGCTATAAGCATTTTTTAATGAAGCCTTAAAAGTGTAAGAATGAAAGGTTAAGATAGAGGGACAATGACAATCGTGTATACCTACACCTCAAAACATCTACCACCAATTTGACCCTCAACGACATTAGAGCAAAAGCTTTGACCCGACCACTTCACCCTCTGGACCAAGACCTTGAACCACTCTTCTGAATCATGACCTCGCCATTTCACGTCATGACCTTGAACCACCCATATGAATCACAACCTCATCATCTCACGTCGTGACCTTGGAATACTTACCTTGAACCACCAGCTGAACAAAAAAAACAATTTTCCAGAAAATCGACAACCTTCTTCTTGCAAACATTTAAAAGACCGAACATCTGAACCTCATACCAACCATTTGATTATTTCACGACACAAGCCGTTTAAAATAAGGAATTGGTGACTCTAACAATGAGTATGCATGGAAGAAGAGTTAAACTATCCACCAAAAACGTTTTCCATTTTCCAACGTAAATATGTCAAAGTCTTCCTATTAGAAGGCTAACTTAGTTACTAGTAAATATAAATGACTGACATAACCGAAAAGTTTATTGAAAAAGGTGTACCTATACAACTTATTGATTAATCAGCTAAAAGATATCGTAGTTAAGATAAAAAATTTAAGGCCCCCTTTTATATGCAATTTAATCATCATAATTTCGTTGCACGAATTAAAAAATTAAAAAATATGATGAAACAATTGAAAAGTTATGAACTTGTATAAATTTTTCACACATCCGGACAAAGACTCGTGTAGTAGAACAAGCCTTCAGCAAAGTTTGTGCAAACGGATACTAATCCAAACACGTATGTTCAAGTACATTCTGGTATATTAAGTTAACATAGTTTCCTTTTTTTTCAAGCCCTTGTATGGTTTGGTGTGGGATTACAATTACAAGTTCAAAATTTTAAAAATAGCTCTTCATTTTCTGCGTTGTTTTTTTTTTTTTTTTTTTTTTTTTTAAAACTTAGCAACATCAGATATGTAAGGGTTGTTTGTAAAATTTTAATGATATTATATCTAGTAATAGTTAAGAATGAAATGTCAAAAAGCTCTTTACATTGAAACTCCAAGCTTTAAAAGAATCAAGTCTTTCTTGATCTCTTTGGCCTTACCCTTGTATGATTTGCTAAGAGGTTACCATTACAAGTTTAATATTCTAAAAATAGTTATCTCATTTTCGTGATGCTTATTTAATAAGTAAGCAACACGAATATGTAGGAGCTGTTTGTAAAATTTTATATATATTGTATCAAATATTAGTTAAAGAATGAAATGTCGAGAAGCTCTTTACAAGCTACAAATCCGAACACTTAACACAAAGGAACAATAAATCATTTTCTGTTTTATACTTGAAAAATCACTACAAAGAAAACCACCTAAAGTGACGAATATTTTGGATAGATTAATCTATCCAAGTTTGCTTATTGTTACTCTTTTTTGTTCATACTTGTTAAATTCATTGACTGCAATCTTTATAAAGGCTTCGCTTTGAACCTTAAAGTGTTAGAATCTTGCAATATGTATTCATTGTACGTTTGACTTTTGCTAATGTTTTCTTAGTTTATTTTAAAAGACAAAAGTTTCATTGAGGTCAACATATCCGACTCGACCATGACAGTACATCGGCACTAACATGATCCGACTAAACCATATGAAACTGACCCCTAAAACTACGCTAATTAACAACCAACATGAACAACATAATGTGAAATCTAACATACTAGGATAAACTCTAGCCTACAAATCCTATCAAACACAATATCATCAAGGGCGTCGCCAGATAGATAGCATGGGTAAGGGGTTGAACACTGACCTCGATCCTTACACCGTGACACTTGAGACATTACCCGTCGAAACCTTAAAACAAACGGCCAGTGACTCACGCAAAACTTTTACTCAAACATGATTGATTTTTGTACAAATGGTGTTTACATCCCACATTGCCTTCAAGAACCAAATGGCAAGGGGGGCACAAATTATATAATGACACTCCAACAATCACAGAATCATACTTTTCTAGTCACTCCCTTTTATGTTTATTTAAGGGCTTTAATTGCTAGTTTTTAAAATTAAAAAGTAATGATAAAATAAAGTATTTATTTTAATTAAATAATAAATATTTTGTTTTATTTTTTCTTTTTAGAAAGTTAAAAATAGCGTTTTCAATGGTAGTTGAATCTTTTTTATTTTGTTGCTTTGTACTCGTAACATCTTTGAAGGCGTTTATAAATAACGCGCGATATGACAAGGCATTATGATTAAGCCTCATATTTTTGCGATCAAGGTGAAACTTTTGTATTTATAAGGCGTGACATAAGTATGAAAAATATGAAAATATTTATTTATTTATTTATAAGGCGTGACATAACGACTTAGTAAAAATCAAAATGCTCATTGCTCACCGCTCATCACTCCAAAAGCTTCACACCGCTCCGTGCCAAACATACCCGTAGCATAAGGCGGCGTGGCAGCATGACCAAGCCTCACGCTTTTACGAGGCATTTACGGGGCCTTTACGAGCCTTTTAGAACCATGGCATTGACTATGTTTATTGTAAGAATTATGTTCATATCGAAAAGCTATATTATATTGTCTATATTAAGACCTAAGACTTCACAAAAAGTTTAAGATGTTTTTTTATTTAAAAAAGCTCTTAATAATATCTTATAACATCAAGTAAAAAGGGTATGACAAAGATATAGATCAAATGTTTTTACATAAAGGTTTAAAAAATAATGTTCAATATATAAGTAAATCACTTCTTACACGATAACAACAATCGTTAAACTTGTTAGTTACGCAAACTTACAACGTAATTTATAAAACACTAACATATCTAACTTCACTTGAAAAAAATTTAAACTGCATAGTGGATCGAGGTGAACCATGTACGTGCTTGTTATGCCTTCATCGACATCTTTTTGCGTGGAAAATAAAAAAGTTAGTTGACACAACTTTAAGTCGATCAAGCACTTCCAATACAATAACAACACAATGTATCTTGTAACACGTTTTTGGAACGAGAGAATGTTATCAACACTGACGTTGTACGCAAGACTTTATTGTTTTTCTGCATACGAATTGAATAAGACATAGTAGTTCAAGATATGTTGTTAAAAATATATTTTAGAAAAGATACAAATGAAGTCACATTTATGAATCTAAGGTTTTATTGGAGATAAAATGTACAAAAGCTTAACAAACAAGAACGAGATAGATTAATGTACTTATAAGACCATAATTATGTAATTGCTATGTGTTGTGTTATACTGTTATAGATTTATGTTTATGTTTGAGAAAACAACATTGGTTTTTTGTTTGAAGCTAAATGGCCAAGGGGTCGTTTTGTAGAGAATGTGTTTTGCATCCCACATTGCCTTGATGAACCAAATGGCATGAGGGTAATCAGTTATAAATTGAAACTCCAAGCTCTTATAAAATCACGTCTTTCTTGGCTTCTTCAGTCAGGTCCCTTGCATGGTTTGTGGAGAGGTCTTAATTACAAGTTCAAAGTTTTAAAAGTAGTTTTTTCATATCATTGTTTCATTTTTCATTAACTAAGAAACACATATATGTAAGAGCTGTTTGTAAAACTTTGAAGATATTGTATCTAACATTAGTTAAAGAATGAAATGTTCCAAAGTTCCTTGCAAGCGACAAGCTACGGATGAAAATGGGGCGGGGAATGTCAGCATCTTCATCCTTGTTTTCACTCTCCATCCCCAGCATGTCCTCATTTCATCAGGGAATTGCTTTACATCTCCATCCCCGTTCCCAATCAGGATCGGGATCCCTGCGAGGATTTGCGGATTTTCCACCCAAGTGAAATAACATAAAAATTCCACAAACTAGTCAAAATTAATTTTGACTCATAAAGTGTCCCAACAAATGTACCCACATCGCACATAGTTGGATTAATTACAGTTTCAATTGAACTTTAAACACAATAAGCAGACAAAATAGTTAAGTAATATGTAGTTGGTGTTTATACTTTTAATTCTAAAGTTGTTAGATTCTATAAATATCACATATGCATAAAAATATACGTGTCGATACTCATAAACATATATACATATACATATACAAGTTAATCGAGTATGGATATAACATATAAATTATAAATACTTATACACTAGAAAGATCGGGGTCGGGGCCGGGTTTGGGGATTTATGTTATCCCCATACCCACCCCATCTCCGATTTAATATTTCGGAGATTCCCCATCCTCGTCCTCATCCCCGGTCAACTCAGGGATTCCCCAGTCAAATTAGATTTGGAGATCGAGTCTCCATTGAATACGATTTTTTTTGCCATCCTTACTACAAGCTTTTAATGAGCCGTTTAGACAAAGAGAGTAACACACAAGGTTATGGGATTAAGTTTATATACTCTGAGATATTATAATAAGTGAAAATGTATGACAAAGAAATAGATGATCTCTTTCCATATCAAGATGTTATACTAGCAGGGTACTCGTGCGTTGTGATGACGAGTACCGTGCAATAAAAAATTTCAGCAAGAAATGTTTTTCTTTTGATGTTTTACGATACAATAATTTTCCGGATGACGATAATTTTAGTTTTGAATAATTTTAAGCAATAACAAGTTAAATGATAAAAAAACATAGATTATTCACATAACGTTGTGGCAACACAGAGCCAGTAGCTGGTATATTATGAAAATATGAGGTTGAAGTAGATGACAATAGCCCGAGTCGTAAGTTATTTAAAAATAAAAAAACATAGCGAATTTAAATATCACATACATCATGTTAAAAATATATGATTTTCTAAAAATACACCTTATAAGTTTTTTTTTGAAATTATTTATATTTATCCCACATAGGTATAAGATATAAGTAATAGAGTCCTTATCTTATAAAGATAAAGAAAACCTAAATATTCAAAATATCATGTGGGAAAACTTTAAAGAATATAGATATTATTATTAATTAGTACTTAGCACTTTACATCATTTTCTTTGAAAAAAATCGTCCGCTTTTTATAACGCACAATTTTTAGTTTTACAATTAGTTTTATCAAAAATTAGAAAATGTTTATATGTTGGTTCTCGAGACACTCTTACTATTTAATAATATTTTTTGAAATGCATTTTGAAACTCTACTGACTAAATAAGGGCAAATCGCATAAGAGTGTACTCAACTTATACTCAATTTAAATTTAAGGTACTCCATTTATTTTTTTATTATTTTTAAAATTTTTTTTTATCCTAATTTAGTGTACTAAACTTTTTTTTGATTGCAATGTAAGAGCACCAACGGGTTTCCAAGTCACTTAGCCGGTTACCAAATTTTTCGGCAACTTTTTCCGATGACCCACCAACACCACCTTCATTTATCACCACCACCACCATAACCCACCACCAATACCTTCATTTATCACCATAATCCACCACCACAACCTTCATCTATCACCATAATAAACCAAAACCACCATCACCACCACAACCAACAACGGCTGCCGCTACCACCATAGCACCACCATCATAGCCACCTGTGGTTGGTCATTGATGAAGGTGGTGGTGGTGGTTTATGGTGGTTTGTGGTGATAAATGAAGGTGTTGGTGGTGGTGGCTCCTCGAAAAACGTGATCGCTTGAAAAGGTCGCCGAAATGTTTTGTAACCGGATAAATGACTTGGAAACTCGATGGTGGTATTATATTGCAACCAAAAAAAAAGTTTGGTAAAAAAAAAATGTGGACTATCTTAAATTGAAATTGGGTATAAGTTGGGTACACTTTTCTGCAATTTGCCCATTAGATAATATCAATACATTAAAAATGAGAGTACATTTTGTGTTATATAGGTTTGTATAATAAGTTTAATAACTTGTATTTTTCATTTAGGGGTGTTTTAATAATGTAATTAATTGGCATTGACCAGTCAAAATTTTAAAATTTTCATAATAAGTAAGGGGCTGTCTGATAAACCGATATGATTTAACGCTGAATGAATTAAAGGTGCTGAATAATTCAAAGATTCTGAATGAGCAACATCCTGAACAAAAATGGACGTTTGAAATTTCTTATGAATCAACACTCTGAATAATTAAAATTACTATTTTATCCTTCATAGTCACTTAGTGTAAATTGAAATGTAATTATTATTATTATTATTATTATTATTATTATTATTATTATTATTATTATTATTATTATTATTATTATTATTATTATTATTATTATTATTATTATTTTTTTTGGTAAAGGTCAAAGACCCGGTAAAAAAACGTTTTTTGGAAATGTAACTTGTTGACAAGTAACATATATTAATATAACACCAATTGTTATGTAAAAATTATTAAAAAAAGAAAAGAAAAAAAAAACGTTTCATAAAATTTTTCAAACATGCATGGCGTTCAATGACTCTAGTAAAATTAAAAATAATAGTCTAAGTTTATGAGTCTAAGTTTTTATTGCAGATAACATATATGTACATAAGCTTAACAAACAAGACACAAAGATAATTTAATGTAATTATAAGACCATAATTATCTATGTGTTTGTGTTATAGTTTAATGAAACAAGATTGATTTTTTGTTTAAAGCTAAATGGCCAAGGGGGGAGGGTGGTTTTGTAGAGAATGTGTTTTGCATCCCACATTGCCTTGATGAACCAAATGGCATAGGGGAAATTAGTTATAAATTGAAACTCCAAGCTTTGAAAGGATTAGGTCTTTACCGGCATCTTCATTAAATCCCTTGTTTTGATTGTTGAGGGATTACAATTACAAGTTCAAATTTTAAAAACAACACTATCATTTGCGGTTACTTTTTCAATCAATTAAGTAACACCAAATTGGTTAGTGTTGTTTGTAGAATTTTAAATGTATTGTATCTAATATTAGTTAAAGAATGAAATGTCCTAAAGCTCCTAACAAGCTATAAGCCCTTTTTAATGAAGCCTTAAAGTAGGAGTGAGCGAAAGAACTGAAAAGATAGAATAAATCGAAACCGAACAGAACTGAAAACAACCGAATCTAACTAATAATCGAACCAAATTTGCTAAAACCGAACCAAACCGAACTACTAATTCGGTTCAAACCGAACCAAACCGATCCAAATTTGCTAAAACCGAACCAAACCGAACCAAATTTTCATATATATAAATACTATTAAAATGTTATCTTAATATAAAAAAACATTTTTTATGCTTGAAATATATATATTTTTTGCTAAAATTTATGTAATTATTAATTTTTTAAAAATAAATAGTGAAATTCGGGTTATTCGGGTCAACCCAAAAATCGATTTGAATTCGGTTCGGTTCGGTTCGGTTTCGGGTTAACCCATAAAAAGTTTTTTAACCAAATTTACCGAACCGAACGATTCAAACAACCCGATAACTTATCCGATCAACACCCCTACCTTAAAGTGTAAGAATGAAAGGTTAAGATAGAGGGACAATAACAATATAATCGTCTACTACACTTCAAAACTTCCGCTACCAATTCAAAGCTTGGACCCAACCACTTCACCTTCTGGACCTTGAACCAATCTTCAAAATCATGACCTCGCCATTTCACGTCATGACCTTGAACTACCTTGAACCACACAATCGTCTACAACGTGCAAAAGCGGAAAAAAGGTAAAAAGCGGACGAAAACGTTAAAAAGCGAGCGAAACGTGTAAAACGTAAAAGCGGACGAAACGTGAAAAGCGGTGGAACGTAAAAAGCGGAAACGTGTGAAAACGGACGAAAACGGACGAAAACGCGTAAAAACGGACAAAAAACGTAAAAAAACGAACGAAAACGGATAAAAACGTGAAATCGGATGAAAACGTATAAAAACAGACGAAAACGTATAAATACGAACGAAATCGTATTAAAACGGACAAAAACGTATAAAACGGACGATAACGTATAAAAACTGACGAAAACCTATAAAAACGGATGAAAATGTGTATTAACGGACGAAAACGTATTAAAACTGTAAAAAATGTATAAAAACGGATGAAAACGTATAAAAAGAGATAAAAACGTATAATCGGACGAAAATGTATAAAAACGTAAGAAACGGATGAAACCAGACAAAAAACGGATTAAACCGGATGGAAACATATAAAAACATAAAAATACAGACGAAAACGGATGAAAACGTATAAAAACTGACGAAAACGTAAAATAACTGACAAAACTCAAGTCGCAAAACATGTTCCATCAAAGCAGGGCTAAACCATTTTGCACCACCTTTCTACCCTTCAAGATTCAACTCTCATCATCAGGTAACCATTACAAACCGTAACAAGAAATGGGCTGTACACTTTCCTGTATCTATTGGACCAAGAAACCGTGTACCTCCTCGCCGTAAACCATCAGAGAAGCCACGTGTCACCGCCGCTAAGTTCATTTTTGTTGTTTGATAATATAAGAGAGAATTTGGTGAGTTTTTGGAAGATCATTGTAAGAAACAGAATGAAATGTTGTCAGGAAATGGTGTAATAGCACTTTAACTAGACACACAAACACCATTCTCATGTTTTCACCAACCTCAACCCTAGACACATTGTTCAACAAGTCGTAAGCAAACATGATCAAATCTTTTGTATCACAAGCAAAATAAACAACATGATCTCATTAACCTAGTTAAAGTGCTATTACACATGAAAGGGGGTGGACCCCCAACACCCTGCCAAGATCTTGGTTTAGGTCCCAAAATCCACCATCCTACCCTCCTTCCCTAATTGTTAAAATGACCAATTCAACACTAATGGTTTAAAGGGTCTTTTTGATACCCGATGCTTGGATAGTTCTCATTACCTAAAACCCTAAACTATTTAAAATACGCAGGTTAAGCTTTGGACAAATCCGAAGAAGCGAAGATATCGGAAGTCAATCGACAAAACCACCAGCGAACACGAGTTCGAGCCTTATGTGTTAGGATATGTTTGTAGAGAATAACATGGTTAGGATTCCCGCTAAATGGATTATGTTAGGATATGTTTGTAGAGAATAACATGGTTAAGATTCCCGCTAAATGGATTATACGTATAGTTTTGGACCATTTGCGTATAGGTAGCTTATGTATAGTTTTGGATCATTAGCGATTTTGAAACAAATTTTATGTTATCGATTGTGTTGTAGCAATTTGGACCATTTGGTTATATATGATATTATGTTTAGCGATTTTGTGTTGTTGTAGCATAAAATAGGTTGAAAACCGGTTGTTACATTAGATTTTTCCGAAAAATTCGGAAAAATCTGAAATTACCATTTTGCGACAATTTTCCGCAACATGGGTCAAAAACTTTCACCGGGACATGTCCCCGCGAAAGTGTCATAGATAATATTAGTTTTCATTTTCCCGAGGACATGTCCCCGTGAAGCGATTAAAGATAAACTTTAGTTACCCTTTTCCCGTGGATAGTCCACGGCAAAACAAAGTGTCACGTCGGACATGTTTAACCGGTGACAATTTCTTGCGGGACCCACATGTCCCCGGTAAAGGTTGTAAATAGTCCCGGAAAGGTATCCCCGAGAAGGTATTGCCGGGACTTTCGGGGGACATGTCCCGGGAAGGGTATTGCAGGGACATGTCCCCGGAAAGGCTCGAAATTTCGCTGCGGCGGCAGAATGTTGTAGTGAACTAACGGAAACATTATTTTAAAACACAAAGAGCTTTAGTTATAGCCTGTTCATGCAACCTGAGTTACGGTTTAAATCCATATATCTGAATTGCAGTCACCACCGGGGTATCTCATTTCATGAGCCAAACAAGGACCCTCTGGTTTCGCTCCAAAGTCGACATAGAAATTTGGGTTTATAGCAAGTCCACCTTTCTCGGTGTTGACATCAATCTGCAGCATGAGAGACCCTTTTATCACAACTTCTGGATAGAACTGCTTGTCCCATTTTCTAAATAACGAGTTTGTTACGCATATAGACGTTTCCTGTCTAAGCTTAGTTGTATCATTTGTGGCCCTTCTAGCAATGTGTGTCCCTAAATGAAATAATCATAAGGAGTTTAAAGTTTTAAACGATGCATGAATTGTATAGATGGTTCACGTGTGTGAACAATTAACAAAAAAATACACTCTATTTGATCCAAAATACTGTACAAGACAGCCTTGGTTCAGTTTAGGTTTTTTACTCCAAAAGACTACACATCAATACTGAAAAATTCGGATTCTATATATAAGATTACACATGCGGCGGCGTACCTTATGTTTTGTGCGCGCGTCATGTCGCCGTCATTAGGGTTTCGTCTTGGCGCGTTAGACTTGCGACGTCACCTTATGCTTGTGACGTCTCTTGACCGACGCCGTCTGATTGCATCTAGGCCGTGCGAGTTGCGACGACCTCTCTTTTATAACTTGACGTCGTCACTTGAAAATAGGAGTTTTGGCTTCGTCCGTCACAAAATCCTCCGACGGCGTCGCGGCTTAAGCGATGGCGCCGCACCTTATGTTTCAAGACTTTGAGTGTCTCGAATCTTACTTTGGCCATTTTCTTTGTATATTCGCCTTTTCGTCCAAATAAGTGCCATTCCAGCATTTTGCCTTCAAGAGACCTAAAAGTGAAAAGGAGCGATATTAAGCAATAACGAATACAAAGTGATCAAATAAGGGCTTAAACGACCCTCAAAAGGTACCTTTTAAAACCTTATCACCTTTTCTCCTCAGAACGGACATTAGAGCTATTAGAATTCTCATAGCTATAGAAACATACTATGACTATGAGATATGAAAAATGGATGTCAAAACCGCCTTCTTAAATGGTCGCTTAGATGAAGACATCTATATGAAGCAACCTGAGGGGTTCGTGAATCCACAATTTCCAAACCGTGTATGCAATCTTCAAAGGTCCATTTATGGATTGAAGCAAGCATCAAGGTAATGGAATAAGAGATTTGATGAAGAAATCAAAAGGTATGGATTTATTCAAAATCTTGATGAGCCATGTGTATATTACAAAGTTAGTGGAAGTGATGTAATTTTCCTAATTCTTTATGTCGATGACATATTAATTATGGAAAAGACATTCCAAGTTTGCAAAATGTTAAGGCATATCTTGGGAAGTGTTTTTCCATGAAGGATTTAGGAGAAAATTGCATACATTCGGGAATCAAGATCTACCGAGATAGGTCAAAGCGGTTAATTGGTTTAAGTCAAAGCGCTTACATTGATAAAATATTGAAGAGATTCAATATGCAAAATTCAAGAAAGGATATTTGCCAATGGAAGTAAAGCATGGCTTATGTAGCGATATGTGTGCTTCAACACCGAGGTGGCACACATGCGAAAGTTCCTTATGCTTGGTGTGGGATCTATTATGTATCTTGTGAGATGCACAAGGCCGGATGTGGCGTTCGCTCAAAACATAACCGATCGATATCAATGCGAATCCGGTGAACTTCATTGAATCATTGTTAAACATATTCTAAAGTAGCTTAGGAATACGAAATATATGTTTTTAGTGTATGGTGGAAATCCGCATACGAGCTTGGTGTTACTGAGTTCTTGTGATGCGTCTGGCGGTGTGATAAAGATGATCGAAGTCTCGGATGGGTTATGTCTTTGTCATCAATGGAGGAGTAGTTGATTGGAAGAGCAAGAAGCGAGGCTACGATTGCGATGTTCGCAATGAAGCGAATACATAGTCGCTCGAAGTTGCAATGGAGGTCGTTTGGATTAGGAAATTCATTTCGGGGCTTGGTGTTATGCCTTCAATTGAATCGCCTATTGATATGTATTGTGACAATTCTCTGCAATCATATTTGCCAATGAACACAGAGTCATGAAGGGCACCAAACATTTTCTGAAAGTGTCACTATGTTCGGGAACAAGTCCGTGAAGGTGAAATTAATCTATTGAAAGTTCACACATATGATAACTTAGCTGATCCATTCACTAAGGCTTTAGCTAAAGACAAGCTTATTGGACTTGCCAATGGAATTGGACTTCGTTTAGCTAATAGTTTCATGCATAACTGTGATTAGTATTTGGATAAAGGATATTGTAAAACATTTATTATTTTGATGAAATAAAGTTTGGATTATTTTTATTTTCATTTATAATACTGTTGTCCTATATTTGCATGTTTAATCCATGAGTAACTATGTTATTCTAAATGTCCGTTGTCGATTATAGATATGGGAGTATCATTAAAATAAGACAAATCTGAGAGATGTGGTAGAATATACTTGAAAGTATATTGATGAGAATGCATACCAATTTCAGATGATTTTCAATGAATTGAATCTAGGACTTATCCCAACTACATAATTTACTTTGTGGATATTGTTATAAGTAAATTATGAATAGTTATCCTCGGACTTGAGATACCGGATAAGTGTCATAAATGTAGTGCATTTACGTGGAGCAACTTAACGCTATCGTGGCGGTAGTCATAAGGGTTGTTTTGAAATGTTACAAAGTTTGTGGGTTATTCTTGTAGTCAAGATAGAATTTGTTCCTTCAATTTTATTTGGAGATTAATCTGCTGGGCCCTCGTAGGGTTGACAAGATGTTTGTCGTGCCGCACCCAAATCTCCCTAAATATGTTTAGATGATTTGGTAATCTTGGTCAATCACTTATAACGAGAAACATAATAAGTTTTATAAAGAATGACTTAATTCCATATATTTATTTAACGTGGTATTAGAAACAAAAGGATAATAATAATGAGAAATCATTAAAAGGTTTTCCAGGAGCCTTACTCGAGTCGTACTAGAGGCATCGAAGTGTTGCTAGACGCTAACCGATGTGATCACTCTATTAAGATATATCCAAGTGGGAGCTGTTAGTTTTATGGATATAAATTATTAGACGTGAGTTAGGATTGAACCCGAGACCACGAGATTGCACACTTTACGTATGAGAATTAAAGTTAATAATTAAATATAAACGTTATATTTATTTATTGATTAAATGAAATAACTAACGGACGTTAAGTAATTAATGTAATGGACTAACGGGCGTTAAATGTATTTGGAAAAGGACTAGAATGAAAAGTTTGGGAAGGTTCTGGAATCCCTTGGGGATGCTCTAAACCGATCGGCCATAGGGAACCCAAACCCAACCCATATCAAACTCTAACTTGTCCACCAAGTTTGGTTTAGTATATATACAAGGCTAGGGGTCTTGTGTTTTGCATCTCTTGTATTCATTAACTAAACCCTAAATTGTTTGTGTGTGTTTTTGTCCTCAAAACCGGTCGACACCCTCTAGGGGATCGATCCAAACCTTTTTCCAAAACAAAGTTATTTGTTTTATCAAAACTAGCATTACTTTAATTCGGTTTAGTACGTGTGTACAAGAAAGAAGTAATAACACAATATTGTTATTATTCTTGGATTGAATTACAAAACGGTAAGGGGTAATTCATATAATTCTAATTAAATCAAATTAGAGTTCTTTCATTGCTAGTTTGTGGATTTGATTCTTGTTCGGCTAGAATCAAGTAAGGTACACATATTCTTCTTATGTTAATTAATTATTCATTAATAAATCCTATACGCTTCCGCATGTGTTATTTGATGTTTTGTGATTATTTATTTGATTGTCATGATATCTAATTCCAACAAATGTAACATTGACAAATACATGATCTCATATATGAAGTAGCTTCTCTTGTCCGAGGACATGATCTCAAATAGGAATGCGTGGAGAGTTAGGATTATAATTTGCGTGTAAGTTCGGGCTAGGTGGTAGGTGGTAGTCTTTGCTTCCGGGTCTTTTTCACTTTTCTTTGTTGCCTTGCCCTTTTGCTTTTTAGGTTTCATGGTTCCTTTGCCCTTCCCTTTTAGGTTTTTAGGTGGCTAGTGGCCCTTCTTTTCCCTTTTGCTTTGCCGTAGCTTTAGGCCCTTTTGCGTTGCCCTGCTTTGTTTCTGTGTTGTTCTCTTCCTTTTGCCCGCTTGCTTTATGCGTGCTTTGTATACTTGTTTGCTTGTCTTTCCTCTTGTCTTTTGATTGGTGTTCTACTTTTATATGCTTTGTCTTTTATCTTACGTTCCTTGTTTGATGGTTCCCCGCGTTTTTACTTTGTTTGCTTGTCTTTTCCCTTTTGTCTACTATATGCTTTTACTTTGTGGCTCTCTTGTTCCTTTCACTTTTTCCTGTTCTCTATCACTCGCACATTTGCACTTGCCGGAAGTCTCCTGTAAGCAGTCTCTCTACGCCCAAGTATTTTCCTGGGGTAGTGAATAAAAATATCAAATGCAATATTTGAGCCGATAATAATGTAACTTTTGGTCCTTCTGTGTTTTTTTCGTGTATTTTGTATTTTGAACTCTTGGGTCTCTTCCCCCATTTAATTTGCTTGATTAATTGGGGGCGGGATGCTTTTTCTTTGTATTTTATCTCATTAATGGGTTCTATAATATTGTTGCCTTTCTAAAAAAAATATATTCGAGCCAAGAAATAACATATATTTCAAGTTCAGTCTTGTCAATTTTTGTTTAATGGTTCAACCGGCCTGAACTTTTTATAAGCCACCCGTGATTTATCACGGGTCTTATAAGCTAGTTGACTAATTATATAAGTTACATTTTTTATTATTATTATCAACACATATGAAACTAACGGGAAACTTTATTTCAAATAAAAGTACGCAATTCACAATTCCATGAATCTAACATATGTAAATCAAGTAAACACTAAGAGCTTTAGTTTATAGTCTGTTCATGCAACCAGAGTTACGGTTGAAATCCATATATCTGAAGTGCAGTCACCACCGGGGTATCTCATTTCATGAGCCAAACAAGGACCCTTGGTTTCGCTCCAAAGTCGACATAGAAATTTGGGTTTATAGCAAGTCCACCTCTCTCGGTGTTGACATCAATCTGCAGCATGTGAGACCCTTTTATCACATCTTCTGGATAGAACTGCCCTTCTAGCAATGGGTGTCCCTAAATGAAATAATCATAAGGAGTTTAAACGATGCATGAATTGTATAGATGGTTCACGTGTGTGAACAATTAACGTTTAAAAAATACAGTTTGAAATGAATGAGTTTTGCTGGACTAGTTGTTAGTTAGTTACTCTATTTGATCCATTTGGTCAGCCCATTAGACACCAGACCCAATACAGCCCTGGCCTAGTTTTGTGAATAATAACACCCCATCCATTAATTAGTTCGATAGATACTTTACTTTGCCTATCATTTCATTTCAGTGACACATTGTTTGATCTACTGAAAAAAAAAAAAAATTTATAATCACTTTCACAAAACTATGATTGGTTTAGGTTTCTAAGGCCTAACACAGATTATTAAACAACATAACGCGCGATTGTTTCTAAACTCATCTAGTGCTTGCTGATATATATTTTTCGCTGTATGTTGCATACACGCGGAAGTTTTTCAATATGTATTAAAATGTAATTGATGCTTACCAATGCTTATTTCTGGTAGTATGTTTGTTTAGTTGCTTGAACAGATATAATTTTTAGCTGAAATCTGAATGCCTTTACAGTTGCTCAGTTAGAATTACAATACCAATCTAAAATCACACACGATAGTGTATGCATACTCAAAACTGGTGTTTTTATATCAATTCCCATTATTCATTGTGTAACTTTGTTTAGGGAGGTGATTTGCACACTTTCATAAATAGTTGGGACACTCCAAATTTGAGTGTTTGGACATTTATACCCTCACATTACTTTTAGTTATGTTTAACCTGTAAGGGTATAAATGTCTAATCACTCAAATTTTAAGTGTCCCAATTATTTATGAGAGTGTGCAAATCACCGTCCCTTTGTTTAATGTTATTATCTTTTTCATACACTACATCATTTATGAAAGTGATAGTTTGTTTCTTAATTGTTGACTGTCCTCGTCGCACCTAAGATTGCCGTTAACTTCACTCAAACATAAAAAAAAAAAAAAAAAAAAAAAAGCATCCTGGACTTTTATGTATTTCATATTTAAAGATATAAGGTCGTGATCATGGACGGACTCACTGAGAAAGTAGAGTGTGGCGCCACACCCAATTTTAGTCGCGAAGTGTAATTTGTTCATAAAAGTAAAGTTTTCAATACGTGCAACCCCCAATAATATTTTTTGCTACTTTATTTCTTTATAGTGGAACTTGAGTTTAACACAAAATACTTTATGGTAAAAATTTTAGTACTTATGATAGAAACAAGTTATGCAAGAACCTTTTCGAAAAAATTTGTGCAACACCCATTTCAAAACCCTGGGTCCGTCCCTGGTCGTGATCATCACAGTTCATCACTAGCATATAACTATATTATGCAGAGTTTAAATTGCCAAAAGGTCCACATTCACATGCAATGACGCAATTTTAGCAAAAAAATAAGGATGGTTGGTACCAAATCCTAACTCATTAAAAGTCTACGTAACTTGATACATGAACTTTGAATGAAACAACATCAGGCCGGTTGAATAAACGTCTATTTTCAACGTGACGAATTACTATGTAGTCCTTATCCTTATATTCTCCACATACAAGCCAACTCCACCCTTGGAAAAAATGGCCTATCACCACTTTTTTCGCGTGATCCTCAGCCTCACTTCATTCCTCCTTCCGTCATTCTCAATCGCTGAGGATGCAGCCATCATGGCTAAGCTTTCTGCGTCCATTTCCATTACCCCATCCAACTCGAATGGGACCAATTTCTGTGAAAGGGAAGGAATCTCTTGGGACAGCAATAACAGTGTTACCGCAATCAATCTTTCATCTAAATCCCTCACTCGAACCCTACCATCTGACCTCAACAGCCTGGCAGTGCTCTGAACTCTAACTTCCAACGCAACTAATTATCTGGTGCCTTACCTACTTTAGCTCACCTTTTTTGGTAAAAGGTCAAAAGACCCGGTAAATATATATTATTCCAAAAAACGTTTAAGTACAATGGATTGGGTGAATCCCTATATCTCAGCTTGTTACATAGGCGGAAAAACTTACATAACAAGATACTTCCTATTCTCTATACAAGAAAATAAACCACTACTCAAAAGATAACATTAGACTCCTACGAAAACAAAATTACTTCCTAACAAGGCCTTGGTGCTTGACCATACATATCATAAAAAGCATCCAAGTCCCTGGAATATCGTAGACATGCTTCGCATAGTCATTATAATCATAGTAATCATAATCACCTCCACGATCGTGACCACCACCAAATAGGTTCACTG
Source organism: Chrysanthemum lavandulifolium (assembly GCA_022545495.1). NCBI lineage: Eukaryota > Viridiplantae > Streptophyta > Magnoliopsida > Asterales > Asteraceae > Chrysanthemum > Chrysanthemum lavandulifolium. The sequence continues at coordinate 297,407,271 of CM040242.1, forward strand.
ACTCATCAAAAGTGTTCACAACCTCCTCTGTATCACTCTCTGAATCAACAATCTCTCCCACATTAAAGAATGGGTTAGCCCTCTTAGTAGAAGAAGTAGACTGAGAAAAGGAAGAACTAGACTTACTAGCCGCGGCCTGCACCTTCTCTTTCACAACACTCACAAGCGGTTCTTGTGATACATTACCGGTATTTTGAGACACATCCACCTTAGCTCCCTTTTTATTACTCGGACAATCTACCTTTTTAAATGGATGACCATCATCATCCACAAGAGTAGTTTTCCTATTAATATTTAGCTTTTCAAGCTCCACAATTTTCTCAACAATACGAGTAAGATCAACCTCCTTAGCTTCCATTGTACTTCCAGAAACCAACTCAGCCCCATCCTTAGCCACGACATCAGTAGGAATGCCACATTCATCAGTATCGATCATATTAAGAGCATCAAAAGGATTCGATGTAACAATCTTGGTCCCACTCGTACTAGCCACTTTAGTGGTCTTCTTCTTTGTACCATCCCCCTTCTTGGGCTCATCCCCATGTAGTTGGTTCACAAAGTAAAGAAACCGATCATCCAGTGAAATTAGGAAATCTGTAATAAGCCCTGGCATTTTTTGGGCCTTCACTGGTTTCACCTTCATTGCCACCTACATTACAAAGTTTATTACACCTTTTTTTTATGATATACTGTATATGATTAGATGTGTACCTCGTGGCTCCATATTCATCTAAGTTCTTGAAAAAACGCACCATGTTGCTACTTAATGCACATCCAACAAACTCTGTATCTTTTGTCGGGTCGTGCAAAAACCTTATATGTGAATAACTAACACAACGTGAATTCATGAATACTATATCTTAAACCGGTTTATCCGAAAATTCATTTATTATTGTAATAAGTTTTTAATAATGTAGTAGATAATGACACACTAATTATTAAGAAAAGATATAGTAATGGCTCATCCTACTCCAACACCCCATGATTTCTTTCCCCAACACCCCATAGATCAATCATTGGGACCAATCATTGGGCCAATGATTGGATTCTTTTTTTTGTTTTTTGTTTGTTTGTTTGTTTTTTTTTTGTGTGTATTGTTTTATTATTTATTTGTGTAGTGTATATATATAGTGTGTATTTATTACAAAATGAAATTTGTTTTAGTACATGAATTTGCAAAAAAAAAAAGTTTGTTACAGCCCTAATTTAAAATCACTTTCACAAAACTATGATTGGTTTAGGTTTCTAAGGCCAAGCACAGATTAATAAACAACATAACGGTCGATTGTTTCTAAACTCATCTAGTGCTTGCTGATATATATTTTTCGCTTTATGTTGCATGCACGCGGAAGTTTTTCAATATATATTAAAATGTAATTGATGCTTACCGATGCTTATTTCTGGTAGTATGTTTGTTTAGTTGCTTGAACAGATAGAATTTTTAGTTGAAATCTGAATGCCTTTACAATTGCTCAGTTAGAATTACAATACCAATCTAAAATCACACACGTGATAGTGTATGCATACTCAAAACTGATGTTTTATATCAATTCCCATTATTCATTGTGTAGCTTTGTTTAGGTTATTATCTTTTTCATATACTACATCATTTATGAAAGTGATAGTTTGTTTCTTAATTGTTGACTGTCCTCGTCGCACCTAAGATTGCTGTTAACTTCACTCTAACATGAAAAAAAAAAAAAAAAAAAAAACCATCCTGGACTTTTATGTATTTTATATTTAAAGATATAAGGTCGTGATCATCGTACAGTTCATCACTAGCATATAACTATATAGGGCTAATTACTTAAAAAGTCATATAACTTGACACTTTTTGTCTTTGTGTGTATTGAACATTTTTCTTTCTCATTATGTGTACTGAACTTTCAAATTTCGATCAATGTGTGTATTTTATGGCTAGACTGAAATGGAAAAAGACAATTGGGCGGGAAAATCAGTTATGTTATTGTTCTTGCTTGTTTGACTTTTTATGTTTGACTTTCGTTTATTACCCATATCACATCACTCCATAAAACCTCTGCGCCTTCAACTGCTGGCACCTCCCACCGACACTCCTCCAGCACCCCTTTACGTCATTGTTAGTTTCATTCCTATAAAGGTAAGTCATTGTTACACAAGAAGTGGATGACCTGTTCGTGATTGTTCATATTTCTTCTTTGTGATTATTATGATTTTAGTATGCGTTCGTCATATTGTTTTGATTTCTTGAAATTGAAAATTATGAGTTAGGAAACACCAATATGGTCAAAATATCGAATGAGTTATTAATGATTATAAATTATATCAGAGATTTACAGTTTGTGTTACTCAAAATTAATGTTTAGAAGAATATCAAAAATAATAGTTTCTAACTCATACATCAGGTACAAGGAGAAACTGGTCATTTACTATTATTAATATGGTTTATTAAGCAAAAAAAAGAAACAATTTTTGCACATATAAAACTTTTTCTAGACCAAGCAAAAGTTATCTAAAAGGTCACATTTTGCAAACACGACTTAATGCTAAAAAAAAAAAAATAAAAATAAAAAAAGCCCCTTAAGTACTCCTTATAGTCAGCACAAGCTAACTCCACCCTTGAAAACAATGGACTATCACCACTGCTGCAGTTTGATTCTCGGCCTCACATCCTTCCTCGTTATCTCATTCTCAACTGCTGATGATGCAGCCATCATGGCTAAGCTTTCCACATCCATTTCCCCTGCCCCGTCCTCGTGGGATGGGAACGATTTCTGTAGCTGGAATGGAATCACTTGTGACACTGACAACTACGGCAGTGTGGGCCGCTTTGTTATCAGAATCAATCTTTCTCATAGGTCCCTCACTGGAACCCTCCCATCTGACCTCAACAGCCTTCGTAACCTTAGAACTCTAGCTTTGCAAGGAAACTCATTATCTGGTCCTTTACCTACTCTATCTAACCTTGCTTTCCTTGAACAAGTTATACTCGATAGTAACAACTTTACTTCAATCCCCTCAGACCTTTTTATGGTCTCCCTAGTCTCCGGAGTTTTAGCATTTCAGACAACTTACAGTTGTCCCCATGGAGTCTCCCTAACAACCCTATTGATAGTACCAATTTACAATCATTTCAAGCCAACCAAGCCAACATATACGGTACCATTCCTGACATATTTTATTGGTTTCCTAATTTGCAAAATCTTAGCCTATCTTATAATAACCTCACTGGAAGTCTGCCTGCATCTTTTGGTGGATCACAAATTATAAATCTACGGCTTGATAATCAGCTTCAAGGCCTTTCTGGTATGCTTGATGTACTCTCTTCCATGACTCAAATTAGTCAAGTTTGGTTACAAGGTAATGAGTTCACTGGTGTTATTCCTGAGGTGTTAACATCTTTGCCGGATCTGCAACTTCTTGATGTGTCGAATAATAATCTTTCTGGGCTTGTACCTGTATTCCCAACAAGGGTGAAGTTTTCAAGTGAGAATAATCTCTTATTAGGGAAACGTATTGTTAATGAAAATATAAACACAACTGATTCGTCTGAAAATATAAACCCAACTGATTCCAAGAGTTCATCTGGTGGTTCAGTTGGTTTTTTTATTGGTATTGTAATTAGTAGTGTTATATTTCTTATCGGGGTTGTATTTTTTGTGTCTTACAAGTGTTATAGAGTTAGTCCTAGCAAATTACAGAGTGAAATCAGTGTAGATCATAGCAAGATTCCTTCATCCGAATGTGGTAACGTGATGATGATATCTATTCAGATGCTTCAGCAAGCGACTGATGATTTCAGTGAGGAGAAGGTGTTAGGAAAAGGTGGATTTGGAGTCGTTTACAAAGGCGAGCTAGATGATGGAACTAAGATTGCGGTCAAGAGGAGGAAATCTGGCGTGAATGCAACAAAATGGATGAATGAGTTCCTAGCCGAGATGAAAGTACTAACAAAAGTAAAGCATAAACATCTTGTTGCTCTTCTTGGTTACTGTATTGATGGTAATGAGAGTCTTTTGGTGTATGAATACATGCCACAAGGTAGTTTAAGTCAACATTTGTTCAAATGGAGAGAAAATGCGAGCCCCCCTCTTAGTTGGAAACAAAGGGTTTCAATTTCTTTAGATGTAGGAAGAGGGGTTGAGTATCTGCATAGTATGGCACAACAAAGCTTTATTCATCGAGACTTGAAGCCGACTAACATCCTTCTTGGTGATGACATGAGAGCAAAGGTTGCAGATTTTGGTTTAGTTAAAATAACGCCAGATGGAAAGTATTCTGTTGCGACTAGAGTGGCTGGGACTTTCGGTTATCTGGCACCAGAGTATTCCGGTGACAACTACCTCCTTCGCTTTCCACTTCTGTTTTATTAGTATTACTTTTTGTGTGCTATTACCATCTCTATCTGAATTAAAAAAAAAAGCTAATAGGGGAGTCTAGACTATTTTTATAATATAAATCATATTACGGTTTACTAACCATAAGGGGTGACCCAGCGGTAAGAACACCAGCCTTCCAAAGTGGAGCTCAAGGGTTCGAATCCAACAGGGAGAAAATTAATCCCCTTGTGGCCACGGAGATTCACTGCGCCGACTCCGGGCTATCCAAAAGGGTATCCGCCCACTCCGGGCTATCCAAAAAGGTAGTCGCCCTGAGATTAGTCCGCTCGCAATATCGAGTCGGAATCCCAGCCAAGTAAAAAAAAATTATATTACAATTTACTTGTTTCGCTACAAATTGCTGACTTTGTTAAGTAGATTGGTCTTCCTTGTTTTGTTCCTTGGATAGTATCGAATCAAAGTTACCCAAGTATGCTAAAACTTAAACTTAAATTCTTCTGCTTTTATTGTCAAAACAGCTACTGGGAGGGTGACATCAAAGGTGGATGTTTACTCGTTTGGGGTAGTCTTAATGCAGTTGATTACTGGCCGAAAAGCACTAGATGAAACTATGCCATATGAGAGTTGCCAACTGGCTACCTGGTTTCGAAGGGTACCTGTCACCAAGGAAAACATGGTAAAATATGTAGACAAAGCCCTCGATACTAATGATAACGAAACACTTGAAAGCATCTTCAAGGTGGCTGAACTGGCAAAACACTGCACTGCAGTTGAACCGTTTCATAGACCTGACATGGGTTATGTTGGTAGCGTATTGCGTCTTCTTTTGAACAATGGAGACCCTTACCACAAGAACAAGAAAAAACTTATTATCGCCGCCATGTGAGCCTTCCTCTAACTCTTCAAGCTGATGAGGATACCTCTAGCTCCTTAGATATCTTTCAGCCAAACTCATTCTAGCCTCTTTAAACGCACTTTATTCACAAGATTGTCGGTGGTGAAGAAAAAAAGTCAACTGAAAGCAACATTCGAGCCATGAAAGAACAATTTATCATATACAGGTTCTCACTTTTGTTATGTTCTTTAATTTATCATAAATTTCTTTGTATGTCGCTGAAGGAGAATTGTAGATTTGATAAATTATGGTCATCTATAATATATCTGCAACTTCTTTATTAAGTTTATATGCTATATATATGTTCAATGGAAATTCTCGCAATGACGTATAGTAAAGGAAAACCGATAAGCACACAAACACAAAACACGGGACTTAAACTTGTTTGGTCGATTTGGGGTCGTTTTAAGTCCATAGATAATTACAAACATAGAACACTCTCTAAAATATTTAATACCCGTAAAACTCTATGTATGCTTCGTTCAGGTCCTATACAAGAGAAAATTCCATAATGCTAAGGGGTCAAGCCTTCAGACCTAAAGTATGCTTCGTCTAGCTATACCATGAACATTTCACTTGGGGTCGTGATCCACAATTCTAGATCGGGTCGTAAAACCATTCGGGTCACATACAAACTTTGAAACTCATATATGGGTGGGAAGAAAGATATGCTAGTTTCTTGTGTTTTACTGATAATCCATGCATATTCTTCAAGGAGAATAAACTATAGGGAACCTTTATTTCAAGTTAAAAGTACACAATTCACAATTCCATGTATCTAAAATATGTAAATCAAGTAAAACACGAAGAGCTTTAAAGTCTGTTCATGTAACCAGATTTTGCGGTTTAAATCCATATATCTGAAGTGCAGTGACCACCAGAATATCTCATCTCATGAGCCAAACAAGGACCCTCTGGTTCTGCTCCAAAGTCGACATAGAAATTTGGGTTTATAGCAAGTCCTCCTTTTCCAGTGTCGACATCAATCTGTAGCATGTGAGATCCTTTTATTGTCTAAGCTTAGCTGAATCATTTGTGGTCCTCCTAGCAATCGGTGTCCCTAAATGAAACAATCATAAAGAGTTTAAACAATCCATGAGTTATATACAATGTGAATAAGATGTCTAGGTGTTAATAAGATGCGGTGTACGAGATAGTGTTTGGATGTGATAGTGTGGTTTGACAACTCATTACTGCAACAATTAGTCCCAAAACGCAAATCCAAACTCCCCTCTGTTACATATGATTCTTGTAACTACAAACAAAACATACTTTAACTTTGGGAACGCCAACCTGGTAAGTAGTACCATCATCGTTCTCAGCAACTACCGGGCTTCCTTTCTGAAACAACCCACCGACAAATACTTGACCAACCAAAACAGGACTCTTAGGGTCTTCGATATATACTGTTTAATATCCCCATGTAGCCAGTTTACAAAGTAAAGAAACTGTGCTATGTGTAGCAGTATAGTTGTAAAACCTGAAAATTTAAAATCCGAATAAAGACTAAAATACCCTTGGAACTAAAAATTATAAAATACGTAAAATATATTTAAAACACTTAAAGAGATTAAAAGATTAACTTGTGAATATTTAAAAACCCTAACTAAAATATATTACGTAATTGTTTTGGTACGACGAAGAGTTAAAGTTTCGTAAATGATTTGAGTCGCGTTTGGTTTGTGTTCGTGAGCCAAGGGCCGAAGCCCAAGGTGTGGCGTGAGGTGGTGTGACCGGTTGGACCAAAACCCAAACCCAACCCAATTACTTTCCTAGTTTAACTCAAATACTACAACTATATATACATCACATATTCATTAAATTGGAACCCTAGTTATTTTGCTCTCTCTTTTTCTTTTCTCCCTATTCGGCCGAGACTCCCAACACACCTTTGGTGTCGATTTTGCTCAACCAAGTTAAGGTATATCGTTTATTTGTATTCCTTTAACGTACCTTGCGTGAATATGTTAAGTTATATTTGTTTCGTAGCGTTTTCCTTGTTTCTTTTTGTGGCCGAGAGATGGTGAACCGAAACCAAGACAAACCCTAACTCATTTAACTTCTAAATAATAAGAGACATGTAACGTAAGATGTGTTATTGAATCGAGTTATGTTTGTGACGTTTTAATAATGGCCGAACCATATTAAATAGGACCGAACCATGTTTTAATTTTCGAATAATGAATATAACTTAATAACTTGAATAAGTAAAGTATTTAGATGAGTTAAAACATGTGTATAAACCCTAATAACCGAAACCCTAATTTGAATTGAATTACATATGAGGTTTTTGAAGATGCATTAATTAAGTAAAGGTTATGTTAAACATAAACCCTAGTTTTGATATGCTAATTTATTAAGTTATGCTAAACCCTAATAGAGTAAATGCGTAGTTAATACGAGTAATGAGTAAATTATATGTCACATAAAATCATAAAACATGTACGTTGAAACATAAAAAGGAAAGAGTATTATGTGACGAGTTAGGTTAAGTAATTAGTCATTAAAAGACTAAACATATAGGCACATATACATTAATGAGACATTAAGAATGAAAACCCTAAACGTTAATAAAAGATATATGAAACCCTAAATTACTATATTGATATTAAAACATTTAAGTATGGAAACCCTAAAATATTAAAAGACCATTGTGACGATTTCGGAATCATTAATAATATATACGACATTAATGTATATAGGTTACGTGAAGAAGGAGTAATTCTTTGCTTCCTGTTTCGACTTTTGATCTTTTGCTTTCGAATAAGGTACGGATATTCGACCTTTTCAATAAAGGTTTCGTATGAAGTTTTCTTTCGTTTTCATATTAGGATTTCCTAAACCTTTGCTATGAACCCTAATGTGTCTATTTGAGTCATTGCTTATCCGAACTTTGATTTTGAATCATAAACCATTTGATTTTGAACTTAAGATATGAAGGCTTTGATTTTGAAAACATGCTTAAACATTTGATAAAATATGATCTATGTCGGTTATGACATCCTTATTTGATCTCGATAGTTGACACCGAGCCAATTTTAACTAGTCATGGGGTTCCATGTCCGTGTCGAAAATGCACTTCGACATGACTCTAGGGCGATAGAGTGATGTTCGCCACGCCCTTATCATTATCTCGTATGAGCTCAATTTGAATTATATTATGAATATTTGTCTCGGGCGATGGATGCATCCTAGATCCGTTATATGCCATATATTATCATATCTCATATCTCATCTCGATGATTGATGCTTGCGTGCATGCACGCCCTTCATAACTCGGTAGGTCTCCCTACAAATATGTTGCCTTATGTGATTATGATATGTTTCGATATGGCATATGTTCGGGCTTTGAGGTAGTTAAGCTATAAAACTTATTCGATATTCAATTATCTTTTGAAAGACTATGATTTCACTATCTTTCTTTACTTTGTTTCGTATTCGATTTCGTTTCGTATTCTTTTGTTTGTATATCCGTTCACCGGGCTTTTGAAGCTCACCGCACTTTTCTTTTCTTCCGCGGTATATAAGCATTGAGCTGAGTATTGCTTTGGGATGAGTCTTTGAGTGGACTTACCTTGAGATTTAGCTTTGATATTATGATACCATTTAGACTTATGTTTTAGACATTTCTTTTGGAATTTATTTTCACGACCCATGTATTGAAGTCTTTCGACTTGGATTATTTTCATATTTATGTTAAAGATTTCTTTTGGTTTATATGTTTGTTTTGATATGACACCATTACTTGTGATTCCTTTACCCTTGTGGGGTTGGGGCGTTACAATAGTATTACTGTGTTTGTATCTCAATATGGTCTTGCTGGCAGCCTTTGGTTTGTCATGGCACATGTGATATTTATTGTGTGATGTTAATATATGGTTCACCTTTCACCAAAAAAAATAGAGCAACCGGTCAACAAGAGATATTAAGAAATCTGTAATAAGTCCCGGCATTTCTGGTAGAATTCAGTTTTGGACCTTCACTGGTTTCACCTTCATTGCCGCCTATGTTACAATGTTTTTATTAGACCCTTTTTCATTAGATATTTATGATCAATGCACATCCAACAAACCATATGTTGCTACTTAATGCACATCCCCAGCAAACCCTGTTGCTACTTAATTCAGTTTTGGACCTTCACTCGTGTCTTTTGTTGGGTCGTGCAAAAACCTTATCTGTGAATAATTAACACAAAGTAGATTCGTGAATACTATATCTAAAACCGGTTTATCCAAAAATTCATTTATTATTGTAATAAAGTATTTAATACTGTAGTAGATTTATGACACACTAATCTTTTATATAATAAAAGAATTTGGCCAATAGAAGAGCTTGATTTTGCCACGTAATCAAAATTGTGTGATGTGATTGTTTAATAAAAGTCAAAATTAAATTGATTTTTATCAACCTTTAATTAATTTGGTGGAGAAATTTGGTTAAGAAGAAAAAACATATAAAAACATAAATGTCAAATTTGTGAAAACTAAAACTTACAAAAAGAGGGGGTAATTAATAAAACTTTAGTGGTTAAATTTTTAAAAATTGTATAGAGCTAAGTGTAATATTATAAGTTTCCATGTTTTTTAATAATTTTGGAAATTAAACAAATACTCCCTTATACTTTATACCTCCTATACTTTATAACTTAAAAATACAATATATATATATGTTGTTTTAAAACTCACTACAAGAAAAGTGGCTTTTTAGGACCCCCATAAGCGTCATAAAATAGTACTTTTTAGGACCTTTCATTTAATAGGACCAAGGATGAAAGCGTTTCATGTATGGCGGTTGTAATAGGTCCAAAGCGTCCTAACCCTTATGAAACCAATTTTATGGTCGTATTATATGTCTATGAACAACACAAATAGCGTCCTAATAAAACCATATTAGGACACTTTTACAATGTTTTAACATGTGATTACCTACTTTAATCTTTTGAGACACATAAAACGCCCTTAAAAGTATTGTTAGGACGCTTATGATGTAACATCATAGCTATTTTAGCAACCAAGAAAAGGGTACTAATAACTCAAATAAGATTATGATACCAATTTTATGGTCGCATTTTAGGTCTATAAACAACACAAATAACGCCCTAATAAAAACATATTAGGACACTTTTCCAATGTTCTAACATGTGGTAACCTACTTTTAATCTTTTGATACACATACAAGCGTCCTTTAATGTTAATTTTAGGACGGTTATCATATACCATTATAGTTACTTTAACACCAAGAAAAGGGTCCTAATATCCCAAATACGATTATGAAACCAAATTTATGGTCGCATAATATGTCTATGAACAACCAAATAACGCCCTAATAAAAACATATTAGGACACTTTACAATGTTGTAAAACGTTGTTACCTAATTTTAATCTTTGATACACATACAAGCGTATTTAAAAGATAATTGTTAGACGCTTATCATATAACATTATAGTTGTTTTAGCACCAAGAAAAGGGTTCTAATATCTCAAAGAAGATTATGAAACCAATTTTTTGGTCGTATAAAATGTCTATTAACAACATAAATAACGTCCTAATAACAACATATTAGGACACTTTTACAATGTTAAGTTAATTGTTAGGACGGTTAATAAGTTTAATAGGACAATTTCAAAGTCCGGACAAGTCATATGATAGGACGCTATTTTCACCATGCACACTCTATTATTACGATATGAATAAAACATCAACTAAATATTAAATGAATAAAACGAAATTGTATTTCAAATTAGCAATTGTCATAACAAAATCACTAAACATAAATAAGGTAGACGAATCTAACATAAAGTCTGTTAACATTAAACAATACATTAACGCAACAAGAAGCTTAGTCCGTGGTCATCATGCATCATCTCTCTCAATCCTCACGGACCACCTACAAATAAACACCCATGTATAAGCATTAAGCTCCATGTTAGTAAAATTATTGGTATCACAAGATTAACAAAGACATACCAAGATAAAGGGACAAGGCCATGCTATGGTTGCACCAACACGCCTTCAATTGTGGCAAATAACCCATAGGGTCTCACCAACACTTCATCTCTTTTGTTGGTACTTGAACGCTTACCTCACACCATCCTCGTCCAATCTCTGTATCACCAACTATATCATTTGGGTTCAAGCTCCTCACCCATCCTTTTGCTATAGTCTCGGTTGAGTTTAGAATGCTTTTAAGGACAACTTCATCCCCGACCTAGATTTCGATTTTCAACAAACATTTATCAATTTATAGTCAAGACACATGTATTAGGTTAAACAGATGTAATCTGCGGTATGGAGGTCGGGTATACAAAGGAGGTCAAAATTGATCGGTGAAATCTGCAGTGTGGAGGTGGTGTATACTAAATAAGTTACAAATAAGCTACAATAAGCTAAATAAGTCAGAACTACATGAGTTGTAACTAGATTAAGCTAAAACTACCGGATAAGCTAAAGGAATAAGCTATAGACCGAATAATCACTTGATCAAATATCACAGCCAAACAGCCAAAACCAACAACCTTGCACCCTTGTGGGTCCCACTAGGGTTGACAGGATCCAAAGTGAGACTTGATATGAAAAGGTGACTTATTGAGGTTTCTAAAAGCTAGGACTAAAGGTTTGGGTCCCACATATAAGCACTTGATGAGGGCTTGAACTTGGGTGGTCAACACCGATCACTCGGTGTATGGGTGGAATGGACAAACAAAAAGCTATCTGCAGACCTATCTAATAAGCTCAAAAGTTTGAAATAAGCCTGAACTTTATAGATGAGCTTATTGGCTTTCAAAACCAATAAGCTCACCGTGTGGCCCACTAATGAAGAAGCTAAGGCACGTGGAAAGTTGGGGTTTGAGTGATGCCACAGTGCAGGGCAATGGTTAGCCCTGCAGCCACTTTGAACTATCACCTAAGCCAGAGAAACAAATCATAAAAATAAGCTAATTGTGGGATTCAAAAGCTTAGATGGGAATTTCAACATGTAAAAATCTCAAGACTTGAATCTCAACACAAAATTCACAAAATTCTCCCAAGATCCGAGTTTCGACTAACATACCATTTTGACTTTTTGATTTTGAACTTAAACTTTGACTTTAATGAAACTTGTTTGATCCGTATGCACTAATTATGATTATTTAAGCTATGATAACACTAATTTAAGATACATGAACAAGATTTAGACCAAGTGGGCGAGATTTGATCCTCACATGTCCCAACAAAGGACCGTGAGTGAAGGTAATTTGATTTTGACTTTCTCTAGTTCAAACATTGGTTTTATAGTTTTACTAGTTCTAATATCACCTAGAGGTCATAGTGTGCGATAAACAAGTGAAAAGGCAACTACCACAGTTGAAACAACACGTAACCAAACACCCCTTAATAACCGAGTTAACAAATTTAAAAGGCAAATGAGCAATCTAAATCATAATATCGATACATAAGCTTGTAGCCTAGGTTCATTAGCTATCAAAGATAAAATAAGCTATAACAACTAGAAAGGAACGATTTATAATAGAAACATACCCGTAAGCGTGGAGGTTCATTGGTTACAACAGAGAATCTTGTGATGTAAGAGGTGGAACAATGGAACTATCCGTCGACCCATTCTTCTCGATAACTGGGCTCAGAACTTTTCATTTTCACTAGTAAGTTCTCCACATCTAGACTTCAATTCATTGTTTTCTATGACATGCTAAACGACTTGGTATTACACCCCAAACAAAGAAGCACGAACACCTAGACCATACATGCCTGCATCACCATTTCGATCTTTACCCATAATCGTAGAAAAATATCATCGGTCCAGATTATCAATCGAACCCTCGGGCGATTATCACTAAGTCGTTTCATATCATCCGCATTTTATATAAACATGAACAACATATAGTAAAAGCATGTATTACAAAAAAAGCATATTGTGTTTAACTTATGCTATTAATACACTTTTGCAAACACAAAAGCATATTACTTACAATCGCTTTTGCGGTGTCATCATTTTGGTATTTCCATCTTTGGAGAAGCATGCACTAAAAGATCCAATCGAGTTGGATCTCGTCCCAAATATGTCTCGTATGAATAAAAAGAAAATGAATATTAACGGGGATATCCACAGGATACATTAACAATCCCACTTTCTCCATACACTTACCTTTAACTCTTCCCTTTGCGAGCATAACTTTTTACCGGTTCTTTGGATCATCTTCTTTTTGCCCGATTCGCCTTGTTTTTTCACTTAAACTCTGCAGCAGAAAGTAAAATATCATAATGGGAAATTAAGTAATGTTATTTAAAGTGGAAGAGTATTTCACACCTTAGTATTTTCTTTATTCCAATACTTCAAAGCTTCTTCCATTGTTTTTTTTGCACTTGCTTTGGCCTAGATCTTATTTGTTGCTTAACCGACAAAGACGGATCATGGTAGTGTTCCTTAACTCTTGCCCTCCGTTCTTCACCTTCCGCCCAAATGATTGCAATATCCATTTTCTCCGACTTCCGAATATCAAATTTTGTCTAAAAATGTAATAGCTCACATTAGAAAACAAATACTTTATTCATTAACATACAAATTTAACATTGTGTACCTTTAAGAGTTCAAGCAAAGCTTTTTTTTTTTTTTTTTGCGCCAACTTTATTCCATGGTTTATAAATCGGACAATACTTTCCACTCCTTGAAAGTGTTCCCATGAAATGAGTCGATGACTACTTTTGTCGTTAATAGGTTGTCCGTGTTCATTAACTAAAATAGGAATTCTATCCCTTTTCTTGGGCCCAAACTTTTGCCATACGTGTTGGTCCTCTCTTCTTTTACTTACAATCCGAACTACAAAAAGTGAACATGATTTACAATAGATACGTATACATTTAAAATACAAAATAATTGAAATGGAGGCAATATCTTAGCGTTGTATTTTGTCTTGTTTTAATTTAACTTTATTATATATTCTTCTTATATGACACAATATATGATATATGATTTTAAAACGTTGCAATCAAGTAGACCATGTTAACTGTTTCATTTCGAGCTTGTGTAACTACATGGTTTTCTTCATTTTCGTAATGCTCGACTTGAATCTCTTCTCCCGAGTAGATCATCGCCATCAATTGTTAAATCGCTCACATTCGCAAATCATCCTCATTCTCTAAATCATCCTCATTCTCCAAATCATCCATGTCTTTATCTACATCATCTTCTGAAGTAGCTTGTTGTTCAATATCTTCATTCATAGGTATGTCTTCGATATCATCATTTTCAACATCATAAAGGTCTTCATTGTTATCTATATTAAAATAAAAAAAAAAAAAAAAAAAACAAGTAAGCACCGAAAATAGTTAACTGAATATACACTTAATAGTAATTTAATATCATATATATAGTATTTGAAATTTATGTATAGTTACCATCGATCTCAAGTCACGCTCCCGTGGTCATGATCGTTGTCAATTGCAACTAAGTTTCTCTCGGTTGTAGTTAATCTCCTCCGCTGATGTAATTTGGTTGATCATTTCGCTTTGGACTTGGTCGGACTCGCACTTACTACGTATTGCCTCCCTGTATCAATCTGTTGTCCCTTTGCGATTGAGATTCTCAAGATGTTAGCCCACCGAAACATTCGGAGCACTCATTCGCTTTTGTGCTAAATTTTATATCTAGTCATGGACCGTGGAGCAATGTATTTTCGATTCTGTTTCATGCAAGTAGAATTGTTAGAAAACAAACATAAAGTAAATATAGTAGCCAAATTTATTATTCGTACCTTTTTATTTGTTTGTGTAGCCGCTTCTTCCGGGTTATCTTCCTCAAAGATTAAGATGGAAGTCCGAACCGGACATATAATCTGCATCTTTCTCACCGGTATCCGTTGGTTTCTTTTTCTTTTCTTTGTTTTGTCACTCTCTACTAGACTTGTCAAAGACTTAGCAAGATTTTTCACTCCCAAAGCTTGTAATCTCTGTTGGTTTTCTTGAATCCTTGTCCTTCGGACATTTCATAATCATTCGTATTTCGTGGTGATTTGGCGTTGCATCCTGTTATTTTCCATAACGGTGCACAAAACAAATAAAATTATTATGAGATTGCAAAGAACAATAGTCATTTGAGAACAACAAAACTGAAATCAAATCACTATCTCGTTACATGTTACGAATGAAATACATTATCTACAAACAAAAATAGACGCAAATCCTTCAGTTACATGTCACGTAATGAAATACATTAGCTAGAAACCGATATCAAATCACTATCACTATCACTACCCTAATCCTTTGACCCAACTTTACACAGTATACCAACATTCATTTAAATTAAACAGAGCAACTTAAATACAACTTGTACCACATCACAAATAAGCAAGACTTATGATCACATATGAGACTCATCACAAGAGGTCAACCAAACACATACCCGAACCCACCATTTCCCACACTAACAATGTATAACAATAACAATGTATAACAATGATAATACCAATAATAATAATAATAATAATAATAATAATAATAATAATAATAATAATAATAATAATAATAATCATAATAATCATAATAATAATAATAATAATCATAATAATCATAATAATAATCATAATAATAATAATAATCATAATAATAATAATAATAATAATAATAATAATAATAATAATCATAATAATAATAATAATCATAATAATAATAATAATAATAATAACAACAAGAGAGGTTTGCATTACATGTTGAGTCGATCTTCATTCAAAAGTGAAACCCACAATCCTTGTTTTGTGCCCACATACAACCCTAAACCAAAATTGAGATGTTAACCGTCTGTGAAAAACGATTTCCATTAATAAAATCGAATCAAATACTTGATTTCGAAAAGATATGCTTGATTTTCGCGGCCAAAAGTTATTTATGAATCAATTTTTCCCAAAAATTTTAAGCGGGTTTATGTGAGCGTGGTGTGTAAGTTTTCCCTAATTTTAGATTATAATTAGATTTATAATTAAATTAACTAATAGTAGTATATAGTATATGAAATGTATTATATTATTGTATATATATAATATATAAGTATTTTATTGTATGTGAAACTAAAATGAAGTAGATTTGGCATTCGTTTTTCCGACTTCCCGTCAAACAACAATATCAATGTGATGTAGTAATCATCTCTGTTGTATCTTCTCGCCGAAATGGAGCGGTTCCAGATAGTTCATTTGTTTTACGCGGCGTTATT
Source organism: Chrysanthemum lavandulifolium (assembly GCA_022545495.1). Classification (NCBI taxonomy): domain Eukaryota; kingdom Viridiplantae; phylum Streptophyta; class Magnoliopsida; order Asterales; family Asteraceae; genus Chrysanthemum; species Chrysanthemum lavandulifolium. The sequence continues at coordinate 297,423,685 of CM040242.1, forward strand.
TAAAATGTTGCTATTTTCTTACAGACGGATTTATCCTCGTGGTCTACGTTTGTTAAAGCGTATCCGCATCTAGTTGACCCGAAAGATAAAGTGAGATGTAGGACAAGAAACCACACTAGAGTCATATATGCCATTGGTGCATCAATGAGACGGACATGCATGGAACCCTATGAATAATGAAATGGCTCGGGTTTGAAACCGGGAGTCGATATCATATCATAATCGAGTGTCATATCAAAGGTTCATATCCAATGTTGCAAAATCGCGAATCGGTAGTCGGGCGGTCGACCACCTTGTAGCTTGTAATCGGTCTGGGCGGGATGAATCGGTGATAGGGTATAGGCTATGTTTGGCATACAAGATTATTAAGAGATTATGCTTATTTTTTCAAAAAATAAGCTACTTCAAAAATAATCCTTGTTTGGCAACATAACTTATAAGAGATTATAAAAAAAATAATCTCTCATAATCTCTGAAAATAAAAGGTTACTTCATGTAGCTTATAAAAATAATCTCTTTTATAATCTTTTTCAAGAATGAATAAAGACCAAATCATTTAATGAAGACCAAAGACCAAAGACAATCTAATTTGATGTATAATTACCCGGTCGTTGCTCGGGTTATCAAATAAGGCCCGTTTGGTTGGTGGGTGTTGCTTTGGATTCGGATTGATTTGGTAAAACGTAAAGTTTATGAAATAATAACTTTGAAAAAGCTAATATGAATAATTCTCAACGGATGCGGTTGTTCATTTATATCGTCAAGAGTTTTTACGTAAGTCGACTTCCCATGACGTCACATTCCGGGGATGCTTTGTAGCCTATATTCTACACATATTGAACGGAGGAATTGTCCTAGGCATTTGCGAGGCCAATATACGTGAGGTGATCATAAAGTGCCGACTATTATGATTGAATGTATTGCTTCGCATGAAGTCAGAGATAGGACAGTAATCCAACACGAGCCCGTAAACATAACATATCATATCATATAACGGATAATCCACTAATGAGATAATGATATAGGATGCATCCATACTCCCCGCAGAGATAACATAGTGGCCAAACATATACTTGAGCTCATAACATGTAACATATAAGGGATGGTGTGGAACGTCACTCAAACACACTAGAGTCATAACAACTGGGTCATATCAAATGGTTCAGAAAAGCATATCAAAGGTTCATAATAAAAGTTTCATAGCAAAGATTCGTCATTAAGGTTCATAGTAAAAAGAATCATATGAAGTGATTCGTGCCAAACCGTCAAGTTTTGTCACACAAGCTAGCCACTTGTGAATGGCTAACCGTAACAAACTTAAAACAGTCTAGAAACAAATGCAATGAAGATCAGGAGAGTATAGTGTTTCCCAGTCGTTATGTCCCAACGAGTCATGCGAGAATAGTCAAACGATAGTGATCGAGAGGATTTGAACGGAAAGAGTTTTGATTGATTATACTAAAAGAAAAGTATATAAATTACAGGGCTTAAATGCAAATTAAAGGAAATTAAAAAGATAAACTATATTAAATAAACGCTATCACTATTTGTAAAATCTAATGTTTTGATTTTTCTTTTATAAAACTTAAATTAAAAACTACGTGACGTATAAAAGAAAATGTGATACTGAAGCAATATTAATCCTAAAAATATGAAAATGACATTTTTACAAACCTAATGATAAGACAAAATTTTTAGAAAAAGAAAATTATTTTTAACACTATTTATCTAATTATTATTAATTAAAAACTAATTTTACTTATTTAATAATAACCTAAAATACAAGAAAATATGAAATAAAGCTAGAAAAATGAAATTATGACTTGGAAAAATCTAAAATAACTTAAGAGAATTTTCAAAACTATTTTTATATTTTTCTGATTATTTTTCTATTTTCTATGAATTAAAAACTATTTAAAACTAATTAAATTGCTAAAAATTACAAATTAAACTATGAAAAATCTGGAAAAATATTTTTTTGACTTTTTATATTTATCTTAACCTAGGAAAAATGAAAACTTATTTTTTTGAAACTTTTCTGAATTAATTGTATTAAAAGCTAATTAAAATTGCCTAAAAACTGTTTTTAATGAAGAAAAATAGCAAACTAACCTAGAAAAATATGAAAAATTCAGGAAAAGTCTAATTTAATATACTGAATCTAAGAAAAATAGAAAAACAATGGCATATGTGGTAGAATATGAAACTGCAGTTGCAAGTGCTTATAAATAAGCACTATGAATAAGCCAAAGGGTCCAACTGAGTACCAAACTCACATGTAAGCTAAGTTATGCTAAAATTACTCAAATGTAACTAGTTACAACAAGCTTAAACCTCGGAATACAAATTACTCAGATTTGATGTTTTGAGCTAAGAACCAAAAGGTTTTGGGTGCCACTTTGTGGCTTGAAAATAAGCCACTCAATAAGCAAGAAACTGAAAACCAGATGTTGGAACCTCAAGAAGACCTGGCTAGCTAGTTGTAAACCAAAATTAGACCAAGATAAGCTCAAATGAGCTTTTGACAAGCCCCGCACAAATCAAGACAACACTGCGGACTCAAGATTCACCGAGTCAAGGTGCAGGCGCTTTCACCTTTGACAAGCTACTTTGGGGCTTCTAAAAAATTACTAAAAATCAATAAAATTCATAATAAGTAACTTGACCAACTGAAGTTTTAAAAACCAAAAGTCTCACTTGATTTGACCCAGAAATGACTTGATTAAAAATCAACTTAGGTTGGTTCAAAACTGTTTTTTTTTTCACTTTTGACTTTTTGAGACAGTTATGAAACTTTGACCAAGATGAAATTTGAAACCAATTATCTGAATGATTATGATATTTTAAGATAAAATAAAGCTATATTAAGCTACCTCTATGAATTCTAAACACAAAACAAGCTTTTGATCTTGCAAAATTCCAACAGACTTGAAATGAGAACAGATTACATATGATTTTGACTTGGAGTATTCTAGTGCACAAATAACTGACTCAAATGATTCAAGAGATCTATATTGAGACTAAGTAGACAGGTTTCAAGCACCAACAAAAGCTTAAGATCAATCAATCCTTCTGAACCAAACACACCTTAAGCTATTTGATTAACTGATAACTTTAACTAAATTACTATCTGGCTTATTCTATTGCTGAATTGATTAACTATGACTTAATGACAGTGAAATGAGCAAGTATAAGCTAAAACTTAACAACAAATCAAGACAGACATGAATGTGCAAACTCACTTGTGTCCACAGCCACTATGGCTTGCAACTGCTTAAAGTACCACTATCCTAAATCATATCAACCCCAATTCTCACTTAGAATCATCCCAAATCCAACACTGCACCAACCAATATCCATTTCCAGCATTGCTTAATCAAAATTTGCTTCACAGTTGACTTTTGTTGACCTCATTGAGAAATTTCTTAAATCTATTTTATAAGCTTACTAAAAGCTATATAAAGCTTAAATAAACTTGTCTGAACTTAAAAATAAGCTATTGGAAGCTTGAATTCAAGAACTTGAAGCTAAAATTTGCAACAGTAAACTGAAAACTTGAAATATAAATGAAACCTTGAATTAAGACTTGAAATGAATTAAAATGACTAAGTGGCTTAGTTTGAATACAATAAAACTTAAGATTACATTTTAAAACACTAATTAAGCTAATTTAATGAAAAACGACATACATTTTAAAAATGAAAACTAACTACTTCCTCTTCTCTTGCTTCTTCTCTCTCTTTTATAGCCAAAAAGCCTTCCACTAGTCCTCTGAGCAAATCCCATCTCTTTCCTTGGCCATTGGATGTCTAGAAATGATATTGGCCATTTGATCAAAATTTGGCGGGAAAGGATATATTGACCGTGGGCTTCTGAATTTGCAACTAGGGGGGTGGTGAGTAGATGTGATGATTATGGGGTGAGAGTTGCAGGGATAAGGTCCGAGGGTGATGGGAGAGTGTAGAGTTGCGAGCAAGTGGTTGAAAGGGATAAACAGTGGTGGAGGGAAAATATTGGTTTGACTGGTGGGTTTGACCAGGGGTCCAAAACAGGGTAATATGACAGGGGGGAAGGGATAAGGTGTTGTGATGGGAAGTGATTGGTGAGTGATGCAGAGCAAGTGGAGAAGAAACCCAGTTGGGAGGGAAAAGTGGTTTGGTTTGACTGGGTATATTTGACCAGGGGGTCCAAAATAGGGAAGGGTCAAAATGATATGGCAGGGGTCAAAGGGTAGTGGCAGGGGACCAAAATGGTTTTGACAAGGGTTGGTTGTTTATTTCAAGGACCATTTTTGCAATTTCTGAAAGATGAGGGACCAAACCTGCCATTTTCTAAAAACTGTTTCAAGGGTCACTTTTGGCAAGTTTTAATAGTACAAGGACCATTTTTGACATTTTCAAACTTTCAAAGGACCATTTGTGACAATTTTCAAAGTTTAGGGACCTAAATTGTAATTTTGCAATTTTAAATCTAAAGGACCAATTTTGACAACTTATGAATCCCTAGGGACTTGAAATGATATTTTTCTTTATTTAGATTTACCAGGGACTGTTTTTGACAACTTTTGAAACTTGGGGACTAAAGCGCCAATTATGCAAACTTGATACGCTTTTGCCGATTTTGATATTTTGCATTTAAAACACATAAAACACTTATTTGTGATATTTTTATCATTTTGATGCATTTCTAAGTGTTTTCAGATGTTTTTGCAGTTTAATTGGTACAAAAATGATGAGTATTTAGACACTCATCATGAAGATTCGTCATTAAGGTTCATCAAGGTCGACAACAGGGCAATATCACCGGTTCATAAGACCCAAGTGTACTATCGGGTTGTTCGGTTAGTTTGGTTTCATTCAATTTGAAAATAATAATCATGAATATTTTAAAAATAATATTCAAATTATAACCATTTATAAAGATGGGCGTGATCTTTTGAAATTCACGGGTTGAAAAGGTTAAGCGGGTTTTGGGTTGACACATCAACCCTTTTTGATACAAAAGTTGCCACATTAAGAAAAAAGCTTAAACGGGTTGTCGAGTCAACCCAATTAATTTATTCACAACCCGAACCTACCCAGTTAATAAGCGGTTAGATGGGTCGACCCAAACCCGACCAAATATATTTATACTCAACACCGAAGTTATTAGGGTTCGTGGCTGTTGCATCAAGAGCCTGTGTGTTTTTGGCTTTTAAATTTTGCTTATTAGCTTATTTTAGGTTTGCTTACTAGATTAGACTGCTTATTTTGGTTTCCTTAGCTCCTTAGCTTATTTCATCCATATGTAGCTTATTAACATATTATTATAGCTTTTTCGGTTTTCAAAATTTCCTTCTTAGTTTTTATTCATAATCGCTTTTAAATTCAGCTTATAACTTGCTTATTCTTAGTTTTCAAAAAGTTTCTTTTATAAAAGTTTCTTATTTTATTAGCTTATTAAGTTTGCAAAAGAAAAATAAAAAAATTTACAAAAAGTCGAGGTGGGATTCAACCCGGACCTCGACCCTACTAACACACAAGACACAGATTGCCAATTTCACGGCAATCCTCACCTTTTTGCGCCAAAATGCAATTTAAGGGTGAGATGATGATAGAGCAATTAAATGGTCGGGATTTGTTTAAAGAAGCACACAAGTTGATTTGGGACTGCTATACCTCACAGAAGAAGCACAATTGAAGAGAAGCCAATTTTTTATCTTTCTAGTATAAATAGCAACTCTTATAAGCCTTCATGGCAAGTAGTTCTTAGTTAGTTTTCTAAATTTAACATTGTAATATGTTTTTCTTAAAGTTAATATAAGTCTTAGTTTTTATTCCAAGCCCTATAATTTTCTTTTCAGTTTTAATAAGAATACAAAATTTTTAGCAAAAATCTTGTTCAAGCTTATGTTTTCAAGCTTATGTAAAAATTACTTTTGCAATTTTATAATTTTTTTACCTTTTATAAGTTTTCACCTTTTAGCAAAATTTTGTATAAATTAGTTTATCTAGCTTTGAAGTAATAATTACTTTTGCAAGCTTATGTAAAAATTACTTTTGCAATTTTGACTTTTAATTTCTAATTTTTAGATATAAATTAGTTTATCTAGCTTTGAAGTAATAATTAGGCAATTAATTAAGAAATAGCTTAAAAATAAATTGTAAAAGTATTTCTAATTTTAAGATCCAAATCCACATCATTCCACCATCCAAAATTGCCAACAGGAATCACCACCATCATCAAGACCGGTAATACCTCATAAATGAAACCCTAATCGTTTTGCTAAATTTTTATGAAACAACATATGTGGTTAATTGAATTAGGCTCCTTTCTTTTGTTGAAATTATATGTGGTTTTCGTGGTTAATTGAATTAGGTTTAAGATGGATACGAGTTGGATGTCTTTACCTAGATATACCATTGAATATAAAAAGGTCTTGACGACTTTCTTGATCATATATTCTATAATGAGGGTAAAATGGATGATTTCATGTCCATGTATTGATTGTGGTAATCGATATGGGTAGATCGGACGGAGGCTACAACACATCCGTTATGTGTCGGGTTTATGAAAGGTTATACAATTCCACCTTTCGGTTCCAAATCAAGTGATGCTCCAATGTTGGATCTCAAGATGACATGCAAGGGTTGGTGAATGATGCCTTCCATCGGTTTGGTGATGACACACTAACCGATGACATGGGAACATAAACCGAAAGTATGAGTATGCCAAACCTAAAGGCGAAAATTTTTATAAAGTGTTGGGAGGCAAATAAACCACTATATCACGGGTGTAAGTTATCGCTTCTTTCTTTTATCATTAGACTATTTCATGGTAAGTGTGTTGGGAAATGTAGTGATAATGGTTTCAAAGAAGATGCTAGATACAATGAGGAAGCCTTCCCGATGCTTCTATACCAAAGTCATTGTATGAACTAAGGAAGATAATTCGAGAGTTGGGACTTAGTTATGATAAAATTGATGCATGTCCTAATGATTGTATGTCAGATCGAAAGAAAACATTAATAAAATGAATGTGATATATGCCATACGTCAAGGTATAAAGCAAGTGAAGATGATTGTGCGATGAGTCAACAAAGTTTATTTGCCACCGCTTGTTTCTCAATGGATAAAAAGAAAAGATATTTTTGTCGTGTGCTTAAGAAGGTGAAAGTTCCAGATGGTTATGCAGCTAATATATCAAGATGCGTAGAGTTAAAACCTCAAAACTATTTGGACTTAAAAGTCATGATTGCCATATTTTGATGCAAGTGATTGCTTCCCATTTCCTTGCGAAATGTGTTGCCTAAGCACGTGCGCTATCTTGTGATGAAGCTATGTCGTTACTATAAACAATTATGCGCAAAGGTTCTTAATCCAAATGATTTGGTTCAAATGGAAACCGAGATTGGAAAAATACTTTGTGATTTAGAAAGGATTTTTCCGCCATCATTCTTTGATGTCATGGTTCATCTTTCGGTTCATCTTGTTTCAGAGGCCGATTAGGAAGGACGGTTCATTACCGTTGGATGTATCCAATCGAGAGGTGCACATTACTATTATAGTAAATACCTTTATTAACAAATATTATTGAATCTAAAATTATTGGTTTTGATATCTCATGTATTTAGCTACATTAAAATCTTACGTGCGAAAAGGGATAACCGGAGGGTTCCATTGCGAAGGATATCTAGTCAAGAGTGTGTGTCGTTTTGTTCATTGTACTTATCCGATGATGTTGAGACCGTACATAATAAGACAAGTCGAAATAATGATGACGATGGTTATGAGGATGTTTTACCTATCTTTTCTATGGCGGGTCGACCGATTGGTGCTACAAAGGTAGAAATGATGGAACTTGACATTTTGGCTAAAGCACATTCATATGTGTTGTTCAATTGTAGTGAAGTTGATGAATTTCGAACTTAAGTAATTATATTAGTTGTGAGTTTCATAAATTATATTATACGATTAATAGTTGTCGTTGTTATCATCATTATCATCTGTTAACATCAGTAGTGAACATCGGCGTTGGTTAATCATCAAAATCGGAGAAAACGTAAGCGTGACATTCAACGCTTACATAGTGAGACTTTTGAGTCGTGGTTTCAAGATCATGTAAGGCATATACACGTGTTTATTACTTTTGAAAAATAATTATAATGACATAGCATTTTGACCTACTAATAACAAAACAATTAATACATCTTGCCTTATTTCAGTTGAGGAGCTACATGCTAGAGGGATCACGTAATCACAAAAGTCTAAGGTGCTTGGCAAGTGGTCCATCCGAGTATGTGAAAAATATAAGGATTTATCATAAATGGTTTCCGATTTCACACAAAAGATGTAGAACATAATAGGAAAACACGAGATAGTGGGGTTAATCTTGAGGCCATGACAAGCAATTACTCGAGTGCTACTGATAACAATCCTATCGCGGAGATGTAACTTACTACGGGTTTTGAATGATATAATTGAGTTGGAGTATGGTATTGACAAGAAAGTAGTTTTGTTCGATTGTGATTGGAGTTCGAATGGTTCAAGGAAAAAGAAGATGACAACGGGTTTACTCTATTGAATTTTGAAGGATTGAAGGCTCATAACGAGCCTTTATACTAGCTTCTCAAGCACATCAAGTATTTTACGTTTCGGATAGTGTTGACAAAGGATGGCAAGTTGTGATCAAGGCGGTGCCCGACATGTTTATGACATGGATGAACAAACAAGTCTTGATGACGTGGAAACACATTTGTAGGGTGACTCATTTATGTGTCCTCAACATGACGAAACAATGGATATTGAATTGGTTAGAGGTGGTTTCAATGGAACCGTTGTGGACAACAATGACTTAGTTATTGCCGATGAAGAAGATCCAGTTGAAGAAGCTTAATGATTTCAATTAGCTAAATAATAATAGTCCCTGTTTTTATGTAAAATTAGTTGTTAAGAATCAATGACAATCATCATTACTATTTGTATAACTCTTTCTTATACATTTCTTATTTAAATTTAGGTAATTTTAACTTTTTAGCTTCTTGTTATTTATATTTTCACTTTGAGATATCAAAACAACCACGCTTAAGGGTGTTTGGCTCAAATGGGTCAAACGGGTCAATATGGCTTATCACCGTTTGGCTCAAATGCCCATATTAAGAGCTTAATTTCGCTTATTCACCGTTGTTTCTCTTACATTTTTGTTTCCTTTAGTAGCTTGTACTCATCGACTAGAGAATTCCGAGCTTAATTGGGATTCTAGATCTTATCTTGTTGCTTTAATTTGGTCCGCTAATCACCCCATTAGGACCGAGATGCCCGCACTCACCATTTTTGTTTTTTAATCAAGCCTAGTTTATTTTGTGAGTGCAATTACGGCTTAGTATAGTGCAATGAATAAGGCACCAAATTAACCATTATCATTGATAGATAAGGACAATACAAAGACAGATAACCCATACATAACTTCCAAAAGATTGAGACATATAACAATACAAAGACAGATAACAAGTGTCCTATTATGGTGTATCAAGTTTTGATACCCAAGTATCAAGTGTCATACTAACTAATGTTTAAATAAAACTTTTGTAAATAAGCGTTCTAAAAAACTGATGTTTTATGACTCAAATAAAGGAGTGTTCTATTATGGTGTAGGATAATAAAACCACAACAAATAAGCGTACTATAAAGGTTAATGTTAAAAGACACAGTTGTCAAGGGTCCTGTTAATTTTTTTTCAAATAAAACTTTTGCAATTAAGCGTTCTATAAAGATGTGCCATATTGTGGTGTATCATAAACAAACCATTATGAATAAGCGTTCTATAAAGGTTAACGTTATAAGACGCTATTGTCAAGGGTCCTATTCACTTTTCTTATAAAAAAAACGTTTGCGAATAAGTGTTCCATAAAACCGATGTTTTATGACTCAAATATCAAGTGTCTTATGATGGTGTATCAATCTATGGGACCCAAGTGTCAACTGTCATATTAAGTTATGTTTTAATAATACGTTTTGCGAATAAGCGTTTTAAATAATTAATGTTTTATGACTTATATATCAAGTGTCCTATTATGGTGTATTGTAATAAAACCATAATTAATATGCATCCTTTAAGGGTCCTATTAAGTTTTGTTATAATAAAACTTTTGCAAATAATCGTTTAAAAAATGATGTTATAAAACCATTGTACATAAGCGTCCTATAAAGGTTAACGTTATAATACCCACGTGTCAAAGGTCCTATTAAATTTTGCTATAATAAAACTTTTTGTGAATAAGCGTTTTAACTAACTCGATGTCTTATGACTCAAAACTCAGTGTCCTATTATGGTTTATTATAATACAACCATAATGAATAAACGCCTTATAAAGGTAATTTATTAGGATCCATATTTTAAGTGTCATATTAAGTTATATGATAATAGGACCCCAAATCATCGACCATCCTATTATATACCTTTTTTGGACATCGCCTAAGTAGCAAATATTTAAAAATGACCCTAAACGCTCATATGTCCTATTAAACAGTTTTTTAGGACTCCATTATCATACCGTCCCACACAAAGGGTCCTAAAAAGCCACTTTTGTTGTAGTGACTCTAACATATAAATATACATAAGATTATAAATATCATTTTTTTACTATATATGTTTACTAAGGACTCATTTATTTCATATTAAAAGTATGACAAATGTGGACACGAATTTGAATATTAAATACGACTATATTATTGAAAACGGGAATATAATTATCAAATTGTGAGTACGAGCTACTGTAATATGAAAAGAAAAAAAACGTGATTGTACTTATAACAACTACTCATGTAATTTTTATTTATTTATATAAGGATATGTAGAAAAACATTTTTAAAAAACTTTAAGGAGTATATTATAACTTCATCAACGTTTATTATGTGCAACTAAACTCGCATCTTGTGTACATCATAATATCAATAGTGAAATATAAATAGGAACATCAACATCTATATCAGCTAAATATAGTTGAATCTTGAGTTATCTAACAAAATTTTTTACAAAATTTGATCATACAAAATTTTAATTAATATTAATGGATAATAAAAAACTCGTGCATAAGTATATAATTATATGTAATTACCTTTAAAGACACAATATTCAGCATTGATACAAAATAGCTTTTTTTGTCAAAACTCTGTGCGTGCACAGGTATTATAACTAGTTATTAAGAAAAGATGGGATAAACATAAGATTTAACATGCATACTCTTATTTTGGTGCTTACCAAAGGACAAATCCTTACCATCTATCTAGTTTAATCTAATGATGGGATAAACATAAGATTTAATATGGAAACCTAAGTCCATGTTTTTTTCGCCCTTTTTCTTTGTCTTTTCGTCTTTTTTATTTATTAACATTTTTTTATTTTTTTACTTTTTCTTTTGTAATTCACGTTTTTTTTTAAATTCGTGTTTTTTTTTAATTCACGTTTTTTATTCAATATTTTTTAATTTTTAAGTTCACGTTTTTTTATTCAAGTTTTTTTTTTTCTTTTTCGCTTTCATACGTTTTCATCTGTATTCATACGTTTTCGTCCGTTTTTATACGTTTTCATCCGTGTTCATACGTTTTCGTCCGTTTTTGTACGTTTTCATCTGTTTTATGACGTTTTCGTCCGTTTTCTTACGTTTATATACGTTTTTGTCCGCTTTCGTCTGTTTTTTACGTTTTCGTCAATTTTTAGACATTTTGCCTGTTTTCAGACGTTTTCGTCCGTTTTTATACGTTTTCATACGTTTCCATCCATTTTCTTACGTTTTCGCCCGTTTACGTCCGTTTTAGTCTGTTTTCTTACGTTTTTGTTTGTTTTCATATGTTTTCATCCGTTTTCTTACATTTTTGTTTGTTTTCATACGCCGTCCGCTTTCTTACGTTGCTTCATTTCATACGTCTTCGTCCGCTTTCTTTTGTTTCGTCCATTTTCATACGCTTCACGTATTTTATGCTTTCATACGTTTTATCGCTTTCTTATGTTTTCGCCATTTCGTCCATTTTCATACGTTTTCGTCCGTTTTCGTTCGTTTTCATACGTTTTCGCCCGTTTTCATCCGTTTTCTTTCGTTTTCGTCCACTTTTCATATGTTTTTGTCCGTTTTCATATGTGTTTTTACGCTTTCATATATTTTCGTCCGTTTTCATACGTATTCGTCCGTTTACTTACGTTTTCGTCCATTTTCTTATGTTTTATGCATTTTCATCGTTTACGAATATCACAGTGATATTCGCGATATTAGAATATCACTGTGATTTTCTTAATATCACTTGTGATATTCTGAATACCACTTTTGATATTCGAATAGTATTAGATTTTCTCAATATCACGTGATATTCGTAAGATTACTGTGATTTTCTTATCTCGCTTTCACACGTGACAAGAAAATGTACTAAAACGTATGAAAACGGACGAAAACGTATAAAAACGGACGAAAACGTCTAAAAATGTACGAAAACATAAGAAACGGACAAAAACGTCTGTAAACGGACAAAAACGTCTGTAAACGGACGAAAACGTATATAAACGTATCAAAACTGACAAAAACGTATGAAAACGTTTGAAAACGGACGAAAACGTTTGAAAATGCATAAAACGTAAAAACGGATAAAAACGATGTGGCGCGTGTGGAAATGGAATAAAACTAAAATTTATGAAAGCAAAGAAAAAAACTTGAATTAAAAAAAAATCAAAAAAACTGAAAAAAAAAACGTGAATTAAAAAAATAAAATAAATAAAAAAAATAAGAATAATAAAAACAAAAAGATAATGTTAATAAATAAGAAAAACAAAAAGACAAAGAAAAATAGGAAAAAAAGACATTTGACTTAGTTTTTCATATTAAATCTTAGCTTTATCCCCACTATTAAATCAAGTTTGTTTATTTTGATCTACTGTTCCAAAAATTCCACAACTTTTCCCCCCATCCATTTCCTCATTATCTTTGAAACATCAGGGATTCTCGGCCTCACATCCTTAGAAACAATGGACTATCACCACTGCTGCGGCTTGATTCTCGGCCTCACATCCTTCCTCATTATCTCATTTCCCCTAATAATAATTTGTGTGAATGGGACCAATATCCCTGAATGGGAAGCAGATGTCCTGGCTAAGCTTTCCACATCCATTTCCCCTACCCCGTCCTCATGGGATGGAAACGATTTATGTGCTTGGCAAGGAATCGCTTGTGGCATTGACGGTGTTATCACAATCAATCTTTCTCATATGTCCCTCACTGGAACCCTCCCATCTGACCTCTACATCCTTCGTAACCTTAGAACTCTTGCTATCCAAGGAAACTCATTAGCGGGTGCTTTACCAACATTAGCTTACCTTGATTCCCTTGAAAACATTATACTCGATGGTAACAACTTTACTTCAATCCCCTCAGACCTTTTTTATGGTCTCACTAGTCTCCAGATTTTTAGCATCTCGGACAACTCAAATCTGTCACCATGGAGTCTCCCTAACGACCTTATTGATAGTACCAATTTACAATCATTTCAAGCCAGAAATGCCAATATACACGGTACGATTCCTGACATTTTTTATAGTCTTCGTAATTTGCAGAATCTTAGCCTGTCTTATAATAACCTCACTGGAAGTCTGCCTGCATCTTTTCGTGGATCACGGATTCAAAATATAAGGCTTAATAATCAGCTTCAAGGCCTTTCTGGTACGCTTGATGTACTCTCTTCCATGACTCAAATTAGTCAAGTTTGGTTAGAAGTTAATGCGTTCACCGGTGCTATCCCGGATCTTTCAAAGTGTATTGTATTATTTGATTTGCAGCTAAGGGAAAATCAGCTAACTGGTTTAGTTCCTGATTCAATTATATCATTACCTAAATTAGCTAATATTAGTTTACAGAATAATAAGTTGCAAGGTCCTGTGCCTGTGTTTGGAAGTGGTGTGACAGTTGAATTAGGAGTTAGTACTAATAGATTTTGTTTAGATAAACCCGGGAAATGTGATGCTCAGGTGACAGCACTGCTTGAGGTGGCCGGAGCTCTTGGGTATCCAAAGTCAATGGCAGAAACATGGTTAGGTGATGATGCTTGTGATGGATGGGAGTTTGTAATTTGTGGTTCGAATAATAGAGTGACCAGTGTGAATTTTGCGAATCATGATTTTTCTGGAACTATTTCGCCAGCTTTTGGGAATCTGACTTCACTGAGGATGTTATTGTTAAATGATAATAATCTCATGGGTTCTATTCCTGAGGTGTTAACATCTTTGCCGGATCTGCAACTTCTTGATGTGTCAAATAATAATCTTTCTGGGCTTGTACCTGCATTCCCAACACGGGTGAAGTTTTCAAGTGATAATAATCTCTTATTAGTGAAACGTATTCCCAATGAAAATATAAACCCAACTGATTCCAAGAGTTCATCTGGTGGTTCAGTTGGTTTGGTTATTGGTATTGTGGTTAGTGGTGTTATATTTGTTATCGGGGTTATATTGTTTGTGTCTTACAAGTGTTGTAAAGTTAGCCCTAGCAAATTACAAAGTGAAATCAGTGTAGATCATTGCGAGATTCCTTCATCCAAAAGTGGTAATTTGATGATTTCAGTTCAAGTGCTTCAGCAAGTCACGGATAATTTCAGTGACGAGAAGGTGTTGGGAAGAGGTGGATTTGGAGTCGTTTACAAGGGCGAGTTTGATGATGGGACTAAGATTGCTGTCAAGAGGATGAAAATTGGCATGAAGGAAACAAAAGGGATGAATGAGTTTGAAGCGGAGATTGCAGTACTAACGAAAGTTAGGCATAGACATCTTGTTGCTCTTCTTGGTTATTGTGCCAATGATAACGAGAGGCTTTTGGTGTACGAATACATGCCACAAGGAACGTTAAGTCAACATTTGTTTAAATGGAGAGAACAAAAGAGTCTTCCTCTTAGTTGGAAACAAAGGGTTTCAATTGCTTTAGATGTGGGAAGAGGGGTTGAGTATCTGCATAGTTTGGCACAACAGAGCTTTATTCATCGAGACTTGAAGCCAGCTAACATCCTTCTTGGTGATGACATGAGAGCAAAGGTTGCTGATTTTGGTCTGGTTAAGAATGCACCTGATGGGAAGTACTCTATCGATACGAGATTGGCAGGGACTTTCGGGTATCTGGCACCAGAGTATTCTGGTGAGAACTACCACCTTCCCTTTTCTACTTCTGTATTCCTTTATTATGTATATTATTATCATCTCAATACAAAATGGGGTGTTCTAAAATTCAAAAAATTTTTTGGTCAAAACAGCTACTGGGAGGGTGACGACAAAGGTGGATGTTTACTCGTTTGGGGTAGTCTTAATGCAGTTGATTACCGGCCGAAAAGCACTAGATGAAACTATGCCATATGAGAGTTGTCAACTGGCTGCCTGGTTTCGAAGGGTACCTGTCACCAAGGAAAACATGGTAAAATATGTAGACAAAGCCCTCGATACTAATGATAACGAAACACTTGAAAGCATCTTCAAGGTGGCTGAACTGGCAAAACACTGCACTACACGTGAGCCATTTCATAGACCTGACATGGGTTATGTTGTTAACGTATTGCGTCCTCTTTTTGAACAATGGAAACCCTTGCGACAAGAACAAGAAAACACTTACTATCGCCGCCATATGAGCCTATCTCAAGCTCTTCAAGCTGATGATCATGATACCTCTAGCACGATAGATGTCTTCCAGCCAAACTCATTTTAGCCAAGAAAGAACAATGTGTCATATACAGGTTCTCACCTTTGTTACATTCTTTAATTCACCAAAAATGATCTATACTAGCTCATTAAAAATGATATATATTTCTTTGTATGTTGCTAAAGGAAAATTTTGCAGGACGTAAATTTGATAAATTATGGTCATATATAATCTGTGTGCACCTTTGTTATTAAGTTTATATGCTATATGCATATTTCATAGGAAATTCTCGCAATGACCAAAGAAAAGCCGATTAGCACACAAACACAAAACACATGGACTTAACTGGTTTGGCCGATTTAGGGTTATCGACTTAAATCCATGGATAAGTACAAACCTAGAATCCTCTCTAAAATATTTATACCGGTAAAACTCTATCGAATATGTGGATGAAGAACTTGTTACAACTTAGGTCAGGTCCTATACAAAAGAAAATTCCATAATACTAAGGGGTCAAGTCTTCAGACCTAACAGCCTTTTCGTCTAGTTATACCATAAACATTTCACTTGCGGTTGGGATCCACAATTCCAGATCGGGTCGTAAAAGTGCCTAAAACCATTAGGGTCACATACTAACTTTAAAACTCATTATATACTTCTTTTCATTATTAAAGAAATGATGGTGTGCACATTGCTTTGGGTTAGAAGTTTACCTCGCAGACATTTTTATTCTTGCTTAATCATTCTAGATCTTAAGAACTGTTCATCATGATCAATGTATATTCATCAAGGCAAATAAAACTAAATAGGGAACCTTTATTTCAAGTTAAAGTACACAATTCACAATTCCATGTATCTAAAATATGTAAATCAAGTAAAACACGAAGATCTTATTGGGCTAATCCCAATCCTACCCGTTTGCCCCATACGACCCGGTCAAACCCAATGGGTCAAATACAGAAAAGTCAACCTTGACAGTTACAAACATAACTGCTAAATAGCAGTTACAACATAACTGCCATATGGCAGTTATTTCCCTAACCGACACAACTCTTCAACATACCCATTCACTTGTATAAATAGATTAGAACTTGTAACATAACAGATGATGACATATTATTGATTTATTACAAAGCATATTTTACAGAACCTTTGTTTCAATATCTGTATTGGTATATTTTGACTTTTGACTTAGTAAGATCATAAGATCCATAATCGTTGAGGCCAACAATTGGTATCGAGGCGGTTTGGTCACACTAACCAAGAATCATCATTTACCGGTTTCGTTTTAGTTTCGAAATCAATAAGAACCTAAAACAGTTTGAAAAAAAAATTCGCAAAATAACTTGAACACAAATCAAGATATCATTTTGTGTTCTATACTTTTGTCGCATCAGGGAACAATCACACAAGTGATTACTCCAACCCGGAACAAAATTATTTGCATTTTCATCGAACCGACTTTTTATCCACATAGGATCGAAACGAATTAAAAATCGTTTATACATATTGATTCAAACAAACTAAACGAAGTCATCAATTAGGGCAAAAATCAAAGATTCAAATTAGAACAAACACACATGTTCCGAATCAAAGAATCAAGCCCAGAACGTTAATTAAGCCACCAATTGACTTAATTAAGTCTCCAATCTTTCATATCACTCACGGATTAAAAAAAACCCCAAATCAACGAAACCCTAAAATTTCGATTGAAGGGATCCGGTGTTCTCAAAGATCACCACGTACCGGAGAAGATAAGAAGGCCATTCAACCTTATCATAGGCTTTTGACCATGTAGATTAGGAGAAGAGGAAGCGGATCTCATACCTAGAAAAGGAGAGAGACGAAAAACAGTCTCCAAGAGAGACATTTTACTTTCTTATCTCAAAAACAAGAGATATAAGGAAAATATATATACGACGCACGTTTTTTATCTCACAAAGAGATAAATAATATACAAATAAGGAGGCGCAGTACTTTAAGTGGGCAAGGATTTTTATTTTTTATAAGGCATCGGGTTAGACCATCAACCCATTCAGGTTCCAAAATTTTTTACAAACACCACTCTTTATTTTTTATATAGTATATATTCTTCACTTTAGATATATATTATTTTTAGTTTGATAAGTTACTTTAAAATTTACAAAATTTAGTACTTCATTAAAAAAAAATTTAGATATAATAACCTAGTGATTACACTACTTATTATATTAGAAATAACTTTTAAAGAGTAATTAACCTTAGGATATTTCATTTAAGTTTTTATTTTAATCTCCCTAGGATAGTCTTTCAAAACTAGTCCTATAAAAAAAGTTTTATACACCTTTAAGGAAAATAAAACATTAGAGCTCATTAAAATTAAGAAATTTCAACACACATCGTGTTAAAATTTTCTTGGAGATTGATTGTCAATATCTTTAAGATATGACGAAAGAAAGTGGTAATAAGGAACCTAGTACTAATAATAGTACACCCCAATTTCAATTCCCAATCCTAAAGCCCGCGAATTACTCATTATGGGCAATTCGCATGCAAATTATTCTCGAAGCAAATTGCTTATGGGAAACAATAGAGCCGACTGAGTCGACTCAACCTAATAAGAAAAAAGAGAAAACCGCTATTGCATTTCTTTGCCAAGCCTTACCCGAAGAACAATTACTTCAAATAACAAAGTACAAAACCGCCAAAGAAATTTGGAATGCTTTGAAAACTAGACACGTTGGCGAAACCAGAGTTCAACAAGCAAGACTTCAAACAATCAAATCTGACTTTGAGATGTTATACATGAAGGAAGATGAGACAATCGACACCTTCACTACAAAACTTACAACTCTAGTAAACAAAGCCGCTAGTTTAGGACACACCATAGAAGATGAAACCTTAGTATGGAAATTACTAAATGCTGTACCCGAAAGGTATCTGCAAATAGTTGCATCTATAGAACAATATTCCGACCTAAGTGAAATGACTATGGAAGAAGCAATTGGTAGACTTAAAACCTACGAAGAAAGGATTAAGTTTAAAAAGGGAAGACATGTGGACAACCAAGAAAAATTGATGTTCACACGGCATGACAATGAGGAAAACACTTTAGAGGGCGTGGGCGTGGGAAGTATAAATTTTCACACGGTAAAAACCACGAAAATTTTAAAGAAGAAAAGAAAAACGGAGAAAACTCTCACAACAACTTCAACAAATCACATATTGATCTTAGCAAAGTAAAATGTTACAAATGCAATAAAATGGATCATTATGCAACTAAGTGTCATTCAAAACCAAACACTAGTATGCAATCTAATCTTGTCGAGGAGGACCTAGAGCCTACCTTACTAATGGCAATATTAGAAGACCCACCTGTAACAAAACTTAAAGATCAAACTGCCTCGCTACACGAACAAGATGTAGGATATAAAGAGACAAATGTAGATAGTCTATGGTACTTAGACAATGGAGCCAGCAATCATATGACTGGAATGAGAGAACACTTCAAAGACCTAGATGAGAACGTTAGTGGAAAAGTAAGATTCGGAGATGGATCTCATATAGAGATTAAAGGAAAAGGTTCAATCCTATTAGAATATGATAACGAGAAACAAAGAATCATATCTCAAGTCTATTACATTCCCAAATTAAAAGCAACTTATTGAGCCTTGGACAATTCACGAAATCGGTTGTAAAGTAGTAATGGAAACGATGAATTACGACTTTATGACATGGACAACAAAATCTTCATGAAAGTCCCAGACAAAGAAACCGTCTATACAAAGCAAGTCTGAAGATAGGCACATGTTTGCCTACTAGCAAACTTGAAGGACAACACTTGGTTATGGCACGCAAGACTAGGACATCTCAACTTTGAATCACTAAAATCAATGACTCAAAGAGAGTTAGTTCAAGGAATACCTGCCATTAAACATACAACACAAATATGTGATGTTTGTTTAGTTGGTAAACAAAGTAGAGCACCATTTCCCAAGAAAGCAAAAACTAGATCAACCTCACCTTTAGATTTAGTATACGGAGATTTATGTGGACCAATTACACCACCAACACCATCTGGAAAAAGATACATATTCTTACTAGTTGACGACTATTCAAGATATATGTGGACGTATTTCCTAAACACGAAAGATCAAGCATTTGATACTTTCAAGGAATACAAGAATACAATAGAGAATGAGCTAAGGACAACATTAAAAATTTTTTCTAACGAATTTACTCAATATTGCAAAGAAAATGGCATAGCACGACAACTTACTGCACCTTACTCACCGCAACAAAATGGAGTAGTTGAACGAAGAAATAGGACAATTATGTCTACAACAAGATGCATGATGAAAGCAACCAACATGCCTCAAAATTTTTGAAATTTGAAGTCATAGACATTCAATATACATTCTAAACAAATTCCTACAAAAGCCTTAGAAGACATCACTCCATATGAAGCAATTAAACAAAGAAAGCCTAACTTAGAAAATCTAAGCGTTTTAATTTGCATAGCATATGCAAAGTACCATCACAACATCGACAAAGTTAGATGACGAAAGCAACAAAATGGTATACTTAGAAAATGAACAAGGATCAAAAGCCTATCAACTATTTGATCCAACAACACAAAGAATTTGTGTTAGTAGAGATGTGAAGTTTAAAGAGGATGAAGCATGGGACTGGAAGGATTACTTGAATGAACACACCAACGATCAACCTGAATGGTTTGACTTCGAAGTCGAAAACCTTGAAGCCACAAATGATCATCAGGAACAAGAAATCCAACCAAATGAATAAGACAATGATATCCCTACAGATGATGATGAAAACACAACATCAACAACAAACTCACCCTCACAAGCCTTTCGCACACCATCTACAATTTCATCGCGAGTAAACGCTCAAACTACACCAAGCGCCTCGGACGTTCAACCAATCAAAGTAACTCAAACGCAACCGTAAATTTACATCGGACTTTGATCATACACCTTTATAAGGTTTTAGAGCGTTAAATGATATATCGATAACAGGAAGTATTACCCGAGCAACTATTATTGGTGAAAATGAACCTAAAATTACAAGGAAGCATCAACCGATCTAAAATGGATTGAAGCAATGAAGGTCGAATTAGATTCCATCAATAGAAACAATACATGGGAACTAACCACTCTACCAAAAGGACATAAAGCCATTGGACTAAAGTGGGTATTCAAGACCAAGAAAGATGATAATGAAAATATAGTCAAGCATAAAGCAAGACTAGTAGCAAAAGGCTACATACAAGAGCATGGCATAGATTTCGAAGAAGTCTTTGCACCGTAACAAGAATGGAAACAGTCCGATTACTATTAGCCATAGTCGCTAATAATAAATGGGAAGTACATCACCTTGACGTCAAATCGCATGGAGACTTGAAAGAAGAAGTGTATGTTACACAACCCGAAGGATTTATAAAGGCAGAAGATCTTGGAAAAGTCTGAGACTCACAAAAGCTCTATACGGTTTAAGACAAGCACCCCGTGCTTGGAACATAAAATTAGACAACTCCTTAAAGTCTTTAGATTTCAAGAAATGCGCTTTGGAGCAAAATCGTCTACGAAGAAATCAAAGATTCAATACATCTAGTTGGAGTCTCGTAGATGATTTAATCATCATCGGCACACCTAAAGAAGAGATAGACAAATTCAAAGCTCAAATGGAAGAAAAATTCGAGATGAGTGACCTAGGATTACTATCCTACTAATTAGGAATTGAAGTCACACAAACCGGAGGTGACATATCAATAAAGCAATCCGCCTATGCAAGCAAGATCCTAAAGGAAGTTGGAATGCTAGGCGGGCAAACGCTAATACCTATGGATCCATGAACAAGACTAACAAAGAACATGAAGAAACAACGGTCAACTCAACTGAATACGAAGCTTAATTGGATGCTTACGATATCGCTACATACAAGACCGACTTAAGTTATTCCATTGGATTACTTAGTCGTTTTATCACGAGAACCAAAGGAACAACATATGAAAGCTATCGAGCAAGTACTACGCTATATAAAAGGAACAAAAGACTATGGAATCACCTACAAACACAATGGAGGAAACCGGATACAAGGTTATAGTGGCGGTGGCTACTGAGTCAACACTCGAGAAGGCAAAGGCACTTTGGAATTATATTTTACTACGGTGAATCACCAATCGGTGGAGTACACAAAAACAAGCCACGTAGCTCTATCATCATGTGAATCCTAGTTCATTGCGACAAAGAAGAAAGAACACAAGCATTATGGTTAAAGAGATTACTCGAGCTTACACATACCCAAGAAGAAAAGGTTACGATAATGGTGAACAACAAGTCCGCCATCGAACTAATGAAGAATCCGTATTTCATGGAAGAAGTAGCATATTGACATAAAGTATCACTTTATACGAGAATGCGTTGAAGAGAAGATTTACAAGTCGAGTTTATAAGCGGAGAATTTCAAAAGGTGACATGCTCACAAAGCACTACCAAGATCGATTCTAACAATGAGACAACTAATCGGTCAAGGATCTACAACAAAGCGATTGTGATTAAGGGGAGAATATTGGGCTAATCCCATCCTACCCGTTTGCCCGTCGACCGGTCAAACCCAATGGGTCAAATCTGAAAAGTCGACCTTGATAGCTACAAACATAAGCATTAAATAGCGATTATAACATAAGCGCCATATGGCGATTATTTCCACTAGCAAACACAACTCTTCAACATACCCATTCACTTGTATAAATAGATTAGAACTTGTAACATAACGAGATGATGACATATTATTGATTTATATACAAAGCATATTTTACGAACCTTTGTTTCAATATCTGTATTGGTATATTTTGACTTTTGACTTAGTAAGATCATAAGATCCATAATTGTTGAGGCCAACAGATCTTTAAAGTCTGTTCATGTGATCAGATTTATGGTTTAAATCCATATATCTGAAGTCGACCACCGGGGTATCTCATTTCATGAGCCAAACAAGGACCATCGGCTCGCTCCAAAGTCGACATAGAAATTTGGGTTTATAGCAAGTCCGCCTTTCTCGGTGTTGACATCAATCGTAGCATGTGAGATCCTTTTCCACAACTTCGGATAGAACTGCTTGTCCCATTCTTGAATAACGAGTTTGTAACGTAGAGGCGTTTCCGTCTAAGCTTAACTGAATCATTTGTGGTCCTCCTAGCAATTGGTGCCCCTAAATGAAAAAATCACAAAGAGTTTAAATGATGCACTTAGTTGAGTGGTGTGGTGTTAATACTATGTGGTGTATGAGAAAGTATTTGGATATTTTTGCTTTAAGTTGAGTGGTTTGACAACTCATTATTGCAACTAGTAGTACCAAAACACATATCCAAACATCCCTCAGTTACATTGCAGCTAGCATAAAACTGATTATTTAGTCTTAAATAACTAGATGATAATATGAATCTTTTAACTACAAAATAAAACATACCTTCACTTCGGGAACGTCAACCTGGTAAGTACTACCATCATCGTTCTCAGCAACTACCGGGCTTCCTTTCTAAAACAACCCACCGACAAATACTTGACCAACCAAAACAAGACTCTTAGGTCCTCGATATTATATGTTGGTGGTTATTCGTCCCAAAGCAGGGTGAAGATAATCAATAATTGTTCGTGAAACAACAAGCGGTTAGCGATAACATAAACCACTTGATGGTTCTGGATATCACTTGAATCGTGTGATCACTTTCCAAAGTAAACTATTCGACCCTAATGCCCGGGTATCACGAATATCTACTGGGATAAGACGAAATCGATTAGAAATTAGGCGCAATTCTATAACCCTTTCGCTAATAAGTCTTTTCGTTTTACATTTGTATTTCAAGCGTATGCTTGGATGTAAGTGTGTTTTATGCATAAAACAAACCTCCTATTTATAGGAAATACTCTTGGCTTAGTCAATGGAATTATGAGTATTAATCGGCCCATTAATAGCCTCGTAATTATCCCATAATAGCCGTTAGTTGTTACATGACCAATTAAGCGTGATCATTAATGCGGTTTAAGCGCCACTGAATAGGTCAAAACCGTTACAAGCGATACCTTAACAATAGCGATGCTTTCATACTACTATCGATTTTTCATAGTGCCATCGGTGGTTCGACTTGGTGGATACGCCTTTGCTTGATGTAAACACAACATCGGTGAGACACCACTCGGTGGAAACACCACTTCGGTGGAAACATCGATTCGATGGAAATCTTGCCGGATGGAAACACGATAATCGATGGTAACCACAACAATACTTTCACCAAGCACTACCAATCCAAACCACTACAAGAGTCGAGGTGTTCATGGACCTTATGGGCGTACACTCCGTCTCCTAACCCATTACAAGGTGTGAACTAATCCCACAAGTGCACTAAATTTTCCAACAATCCTCCCCAATTTAGTTCACTTCCTCGCATGAAAACAAACATCAAACAAAACATGTGCATAAACGAAAATGTTACGAGTTGAATTTCCATCTTAGTAATTACACGTTCAAATATTCGAGAATCGGTGTTCTAAGAATTGAACCCTTCACCCATTTGAATACACGAAGATAACTACACACAAGCTTTCAAACACTTATCGACTCGACACTATACAAGCCATGTCCATATCCAATTCATAAATGTTGTAGAAGCTAAAGTCCAAAGCTTCCTAAAGCGGCAAAACTTCAACATTTACATAGGTGGTTCCTCTTTAGTCATGCTCCCGCCAAGCACTTTTCAAAGAAAATTAACCATTAAGTAAAGACTTCATCCTCCTTTCGGCGAGTTCCGAGCACAACCTGGGATGTAAATAAAACATATGCTCCATCCGGCTCAATGTTCGACTTTCCACATTGAACTCGGCTCCCAAGTTTCCTTAGGAGGAGTTGGGTGTCCTAGCATTCGATGACTAAGTTGGACTTAAACCCATCCCTTTAGCGACTTTATAACCAAGTCTCTAGCGGACCCTTCGTCAGTGATCGGCTAAGTTACGCTGAGATCTAACAAACTCTATAGATACCACCCCATTCATGATAAGCTCAAGAATCATGCTATGTCGACACCCAGTGTCTAGACTTACCATTGTACATTTGGCTATAAGCCTTAGCCAATGTAGCTGCACTATCACACCGGATAGAAATATGTGCTATAGGTTTAGCCGCAATGGAATCTCGAAAGCAAGTTTTCAACCATTCGGTTTCTTTACCGGTGCTAAAGCCACAAATTGATTCCATTGTTGAACCGGTGATGCAAGTTTGCTTCTTGGATGCCCAAGAAATTGCACCTCCACCAAGTAGGAATACCCGGCCACGGTGAGCAATTGTCTTGATGTTCTTGATCGACTTGCATCGGTGTAACCTTCCAACACCGATGGGTAACTAGTATATGAGAGACTATAATCCATAGTTCTCTTCAAATACTTGATGCCTTTGAGCGCTTGCGTTGATGAGCACTAGGATTACTAGTATACACTCGATTTTCCCACTACAAAACCAATATCGGTCTTATACGGTCATGGCATACATCAGCAGCCAATTACCCTAGAATACTCAAGTTGAGATCTGACCTTGCCATGATTAGGCATCGACTTCTCACAGTATCCATGGGAGTACTCATCGAGTACAATCAAAGTAATTGAATTTCCTCGATGCTTCTCAATATAATGAGGCGAGAGATAGAAATTCTATTACTTTCATGTTTAATCCTTATACCAAGGATAACATCGGCCTCCCCATGTCTTTCATGGAGAACCTTGATGACAAAATTCCTTTGTCAGTCAACTGATTTTGGTCGGTGCAAAGATCAACATGTCATCAACATATAGACAAATGATGACTCCTTTACAGATTCATCAAATTTGCTATATCGCATTTGTTAGCTTGGTTAAGAACATAACCACTAGACAAAACCACTTCATCAAACTTTTGATGCCATTGCTTAGGTGCTGCTTAAGTCCATAAAGAGACTTAATCGGTTTACACCTTGTTTTCATTGCCGAGCATGATGAAGCCACGAGGTTGGTTCATATAAACCTCTCTTCGATTCACCATTCAAGCGGTTTTCACATCCATCGATGAATAACCGTTGTGGATAGATGCCATAGTAATCAATGATCTTCTGATGACACGAGCCACAGGGCATAAGTATCAAAATAGTCTATTCGACTTTTGTTTAAAGCCCTTAATGACTAGTCTAGCCTTGAACTTTTCAATAGTTCCATCTACCTTCATTTTCCTTTTGAAAATGCATTTGCAACCAGTAGGTTTGCAACGGAGAGGTAGATCGACCAACACCAGTGTTGTTGCCCATGATGGAATCCATCTCATCATTGATTGCTTCTTTCCGTAAAGCAATATCACGGGACTTCATTGCTTCTTCAAATGTCTTGGGATCATCCTCAACAATGAAGCAATAAGTATTGATCCGAAACCTCATCCCTTGTTCCTTCAACTAAGTACGGTTGAAACTCGAGTCCAAATGACTTTGGAGTCCTAACCTTTTGCTCTTCCCGAGCACGAGTTGATTGTTGTACCACAACCTCATCGGGGACCATGATGGTTCATCATCGGGGACCTCGATACACCGGTGTCATGAGTTCCATTAGAATCCTCGACTTGGTCTAGGGGCGATGAGAATATATTCTCATCAAAGTCTGCATCCCTTGATTCAATAATGGAGTTAATTGAAATATATTCATTAGGTTCAATAACATAGAACCTAAAAGCCTTGGAATGCTCAGCATATCCAACAAAGATGCAATCAATGCCTCTTTCACCCAAAGTTTTCATCTTTGGATCGTGGAGTCTTACAACAACCTACAACCCTAAACCTTGAGATAGTTTAGGTTAGGTTTCCTTTAGTCCGAGTTCATAAGGGTAACCTTGTTCCTTTGTTAGAACCCTATTTAATAAATAGAAGTCATTAACATAGCTTCACCCCGTAATCCTTGACTCGATCACGAATATGACAACATGGAATTAACCATCTCCTTGACACCTGTTTTCCTTTCGTAAATACCATTTCTTTGAGGAGTATAAAGCGATCGTTTCATGGGTAATTCCAACAGACCGAAAGTCTTGAGTATCCATGTACTCACCTCCTATCGATCCTTAATCTTTTGATCAAAGACCCAAGTTGTAATTGAACTTGGCTTTTAAACACTTTGAATTTATCTAATGCTTCATCTTTTGTATGTAACAAATAAACATAACAAAATCTAGAAGCATCATCAATAAACGTCACAGTACTTCTTATTCCCCAAAGAAGGAGTAGCATGCAAATCACAGTCGTCATCGTGAATCGACTCTAAGAGCTCGGTCTCACGACTAACACCACGAAGGGTTTCTTGGTTATCTTGGTCAACATGCAAGTTTACACTTTTCGTGTATGTGTCAAAAGTGGGATTAACCCATCCTTAGACATATCTTGCATCCTTTATAATGTACATGACCAAGTCTAGCATGCCAAAGGGTAGAGTCGGTCTGGTCATATGAGGTCAAAAAGGCGAAATAATCATCGTCGGTGGTAATATTAAGCTGAACATTTGATTACATAAATAACCAAAACCAATAAAAACACCATGCTTAAAAGCACAAATTTATCGACTCGATAACTTGTTTATATCCATGATTATTCAAAACACTACTTGAAACCAAGTTTTCCTTATATCGGAACATGAATAACATTAAACAAAGTTACAATCTTTCGAACTAAACCTAAGATCTACTGACAACCACGACCATGCACCAAGGTCATTGACTCATTTCCATGTATGAAGAATAGAACCATCATTCGATGACTCAAAGTCTTGAACCGACTTCTATCTTTACACACATGAACTGTTGCACCGAGTCAACCCACCACGCAACATCATCATCCTGCGCATAAAAGATTGAGATACACATGTAACATAATAAATCGAAAAGACTTATTAAACATATTCGACCTTTTAGTGAGTTGGTGAACCACCACTCCACTGAACCATTAGTGCACGATCCATTGGCTTTACCACCAATTTTAACACCTTTGCGGTCCTTTTAATGTGACCCGGTCTTGCCACATTTCCAACAAGTAGTGTTGCCTTCTTGTTAGGATCCGCCTTGTGTTGTCATGATATTTGCGTTTGCCTTTGTTATCATTGTACACGGTGGAGTTGTTATGCTCCGCCATATTGACAACAGATGGTCGATAGCATTGCTACTCTTTGGCTTGTCATTATCACGCACTCGAGATTCCTCAATGTGCGGATATTATAAACTCAACAAGTTAACTCCTCCTTCATATGTTTCAAGGTATGCTTGAAATCTTTCCATGAAGGAGGAGCTTATCAATGACACAAGAGACTTTGATAGCCTCATCCATGTTCATTTGGTGTTGTGTAAACCTTCCATGTATTCCAAAGTTCATTGTATTGCTCCATGGCGGTCTTGAATCGGTCATTTTGTAATTTGTGAAATTACTAACAAGGAACTTCTTACTTGATGCATCTCGGCCATATATTTGGCATCGAGGAATCCATAGTTCTTTGGAAGATTCAAAGTTCGATAAATATCAAGCAGAGAATCGAGACATACCATTGAGAATAAGACCTCTGCATATGTAGTCATCATTCTCCCATTTGCTCCTCCTTACGATACGCTCCTGATAGCATCATCCCGTCATCGGGAATAGGTGTAGTAGCACATACACCACACTCGTGCTCGATGACCAAAGTGCATCTTCTTCGCCACCTCCTAAAGTCCATCCCTTCAAACTTGTCCACAGCAAAGTTTGAAGCCATGTGTTTCATTGCGGCGGTTGCCATTGATTATCACAAAATAGTTTACTTTGATTGTTGGTGGTTATTCGTCCCAAAGCGGGGTGAAGATAATCAATAATTGTTCGTGAAACAACAAACGTTCGGCGATAACATATATACCACTTCGATTCTTTCCGGATATCACTTGAAATCGTGTGATCACTTTCCAAAGTAAACTATTCGACCACAATGCCCGGTATCGCGAATATCTACTTGGGATAAGACAAATCAGTTAAAATTAGGCGCGATTCTATAACCCTTCGCTAATAAGTCTTTTCGTTTTGTTTGTATTTCAAGCGTATGCTTGATATGCTTAAGTGTGTTTTATGCATAAAACAAACCTCTATTATAGGAAATACTCTTGGCTTAGTCAATGGAATTATAGTATTAATCGGCCCATTAATAGCCTCATAATTATCCCCATAATAATAGTTAGTGGTTCATGTGACCAATTAAGCGTGATCATTAATGCGGTTTAAGCGCCACTTGAATAGGTCAAACCGTTACAAGCGATACCTTAACAATAGCGATGCTTTCATACTACTATCGGTGCTTTCATAGTGCCATCGATGGTTCGACTTGATGGATCGCCCTTTGCTTGATGTAAACACAACATCGGTGAGACACCGCCCGATGGAAACACCGCCGATGGAAACAACGATTCGGTGGAAATCTTGCCGGATGGAAACAACGATGTCGATGGTAACCACAACAATACTTTCACCAAGCACTACCAATCCAAACCACTTCTGAAAGTCGAGTGTTCATGGACCTTATGGGCGTACGCTCAAATGCACTCCTAACCCATTACAAGGTGTGAACTAATCCATGAGTGCACTAAATTTTCCAACATTATAGTGTCTAATATCCCCATGTAGCGAGTTCACAAAGTAAAGCGATCATCCAGTGAAATTAGAAATCTGTAATAAGTCCGGCATTTCTGGTAGAATCCAGTTTTGGACCTTCACTGGTTTCACCTTCATTGCCACCTATGTTACCAAAGTTTATTAGACCGTTTTTCATTGCATATTATATATTATCTAAAAGAATCCTACATGAGATTAAATAAGTTAAGGAAAAGTTTAAATTTGTACCTCGTGGCTCCATGATTCATCTGAGTTCTTGAAAAACCGCACCATGTTGCTACTTAATGCACATCCAACAAACCCTGTGTCTTTTGTTGGGTCGTGCAAAAATCTTATCTGTGAAAAATTAAACGAGGATTCATGAATACAACCTCCTAGTCCGTTTTATTTGAAATTTCATGTTATTATTGTAATAAAGTATTTATTAGTAAGTCATATTTGACACACTAATTATTTGCAAAAAAAAAAATATTTTTATTTGTAAAAGACGTGTTTCAAGGGTCAGCCAAACCGACCCCTTTTTATTTTCTGTACCAAGAATTCTTATATTTTGACCCATTACCCGATATGCCCATTTTTGCACCTCCATATGTTAAGTCCTCTTAAGCTAGTCAAACTAGAGGGCTATTCAGATGTAAATTTCAAACTCGTTATTGAAACTTAAACATTCACATTCACAATCAATAATCAGTTTTAATATAATGAAATTATCTAGCACTCACCTCTAATGGCAAGAGACCATCATGGCCTAAATCAATTGTTTGTTTCAGTTCACCCTCGGGCCAGTTATAGACATGCAAATGGCGACCATATAAACCGTCTGAAACATCTTGAAGGTTAAATCCTTTGTAAAAGCAGCGGGGCTCCCCATGATGTACTGATCATGGTCTTGTGTCGAGGTTGGTACCAATAATCATACCGAACAATGGACTATGCCCAGGTTTCTCCCACCTACAATATATATCAAAGAAAATGTCTTACCTAGATGTGACAGTTATGGACTTATGGGCTTATTGCTCATTTACTTATAAACAGGTTGATTCATGTTTGTTATATCTCTAACGGGTTAAACAAGTAAACACAAGAAATTATCGAGAAAGTTAAATGTCTTAAGTTGCCCAAAGTGTTTTTTTACAGCATTACACCTGTATCGTTTTATTTTCAAATAATTAGATTATTACTGTAACGACACGCTTACAATTATAGTGATCAAATTTTGACATGCTAATTATCCTTTCAACGAAAAAGTGTTTTTGGATCAACCCAAGAAAAAAAGGCAACCATACCAAGAAATGTATGGCCCGCCGCCCGCCCATTTTGCAAATTTTGGTATCACCTCTGAATATGAATATTTATACCCCAATAAAATGTTATTTACCTTCCTTTCACATTGAAGTCTGAGTCAAGAAGAAAAACCGTTTCCTTCCGCCTTTCCATCTTTGTCTCAAGGCAAGAAACCATAATATCACCAGAGGCAAGACAATGAGCGGTGTGTGGATATGCTAATCCGGTTTACCAGAGATGTCACTTGGCTCAACCGCCTTATAGAAGGTGGGTGCCCGTGGATCCTTCAGTGTGTCAACTGCATATATTCTGCCAGACCTGAAAAATGATTATCGCCACTTGAAGGATCAGATAACAGATAATAAATTGTTAACATTACAGATCCATTTCATAGCAGAATATAAGTATATTGACTCTTAAAAGTCAACTTTTTTCTAGTTGGTGGTTAGAGATACATACACAAGAGCCGGAAGAACAAGGTAACGACGTGAAGTTTTTGAATCACTCTAGCAAGAACTACAGGCATTCCAACCAGAATGGTGCAACTCATCGCCAACATTAGGCATAGGCAACCTGTGGATGACTTGCGAGTATGTTTTCGATGAAGGGTCCACATCCACGGTTCCCAAGAAATCAGGCTTATCCTTTCCTGTTCCTGTATTATACCAAAAAAAACAAAGAAAAAACACGCGTTAACATACAAACAACCACTAGCTTGTAATGCACCAAAAGCATAAATGAAACCATATTTTGTCCCCCTATTATCCATACAGGGACGGAACCAGGGGTTCCCGCGGGTGTCCGGGACCCTATGGATTTTTTCAATGTAGTGTTAATGTTTGTAAAAAAAATCATTTTTCTAAATGCTTCTTAAATGCACTTAGTCCAGCGAAATGTGTTTCTAACTTTCATATTACGGTTGAAAAAATTTATGCACCCACCATATTTTTCTGGTTTCATCCCTGTATCCATATCCACATTGAAAGTGCGATATTATCTCGTATTTGTTTGTCTTTTACATGTCATTAGCAATGTTGGATCAACGACTCCGTACATGATATGCACTAATGCTAGGTGTAAGAAGGTAATAGTACACTAGCAAGTAGTATAATATGATGAATGACAGTCGTAGTTTTTAACACCAAACAAGATTTACCGGGGCATGCATTGTTTTCTATAGAGATTTTCCTTGCTATTAATAGCTCGTTTTAGAGGTGCATACACTGTTTACTTATCTAACATGCTCAAAGAGTCAAAGGTCAAGATATTTTCATGTCATCAAGTTTAAGAAATCTATATTTGGAATCTAAAATGACCCTGTATTTTTTATTTAATTATTGGTGTTTGGATTGGGACCAAGGAATGGAAGTCATTATCATCTTTCCTTCTATCTTTTTTCCACAAATCACAATCAATACTTATCTTCAATCAAAATTATCATCATTATTTTTTTTTTTTATTTTTTTTTTTTTGGTTAAAATGATCACACTTAGCTTATAATCAAACTACAGTCTACAACTATTGTATAGCTAAAAAAACATAACAAAACATATAAAAATACCAAGCCACCAACCTTAAACTATCCATTACTTTAATTAATCAAACTATCACTTTCAAATAACCACTTTCTAAACCAAACTTCCAAACACCCCTTAATCCAAATTCTACCTAGGAATTATCTCCAAATATAATCACAAATATTACTTTAACATATAATAATCCAATCCAATCTGATATAAAACACTCAACATGAACTCACCCATTTTCCATAACTTTTTTTTCTTTTTTTTTTAAAATCTCAAATAATAACAATAAAAATAAAAAATAAAAATAATAAAATAAATAAATAATAATAATAATAATAATAATAATAATAATAATAATAAAGGTGATCATTTTGCATCTAAACATCCAAATTTCACTTAGAAATTTTTATAATTTAACAAAAAAACAAAACAAAAAAACAAAAACAATCTCAATATTATCTAACAACCAAAATCAATCCATCAACAATATATGCATAAACAACACACAAAACATATAATCAGATCAAAGATAATAAGTATATACCTGTGTAAACACAAGTGACATAAATAAGTGACTCTCTGGGACCCACCATAGCATCAAGAGGTGTAGCATAACATGGTCCAGTGCTACAACAGCTCTTGTTGTTCTCACCATTGTTGCTTGTTCAAGGACAACAACATCAACATCTGCTGCAGCCATGATCGATGGTTTTCTAAGTTTGTTTGGTTTTTGTACTTGTGATCAACTTTTATGAAGATCATGAGTTATATAAGTGAGATGAGGTGAGGTGGCAGATACATACTATGTTTGTCATTTCACGTGATGTGTTATTTGGATGTATGTATCTGAACTTATATGTTTCACTATGGGTTCACTATGCGCAAGTTCGAATCCAAAGCGTTTGGGTTTCATCCGATGAATTCTTCTGGCGATAAATATCGTGTAGGCGGCGCGGTTCGAGGCGGGCCGATTATTAATCCCCATTCTGGCCAACGTGAGCCCGGTTAAGGCAATATTATGCAGGTGCGTGGAGGATGAGGCTGCTTTAAGGCGGTGTATTTCTATCAAAATTGAAAGTCACTGTTCAAAAAAAAAAAAAAAAAAAATGCATTTTGTCTTTCGACTCCTTGTGCTTTTTGTGACTTTCCATTTAACAAACTTTTTTAAAAGTGTTGATTTGTCGGCAAGGATTCTCCAGAATCACATGGATTTATTCCTTGTAGTACGTGTAAGATGTAGTATAAAAGCTAGGGGTGTTTATGGGGCGGTTCGGTTCGGTTAGTTGGGATATTTTAATTATCTATCACGGGGCGAGTAATTCGTTTCTTCTACCCGAAGCAAGTGTTAGGCGGGTATGCAGAACGTGCGGTTATCCATGGTTTGGTCCAGGTTAACCATAATGTAACGACAACCTCAAAACCCGTGAATTAATTGAAGAAAAGTTAAATACCATGATGAAAAATAACCCATAATTTGTGATTGAGTTCATATTCCTCTTTTCATGATTTTAGTATCTGTTCGTCATGTTGTTTTAATTTCTTGGAAATGAAAGTTATGAGTTGGGAAACAAAATTATGATCAAAATATTAAATGAGTTACTAGTGATTAAAAATTATATCAAATATTTATCAAAGATTTATAGTTTGTGTTACTCAAAATTCATGTTAAGAAAAATATCAAAAATAATAATTTCTAATTTATGCATCAGGGACAAGGATAAATTGGTCATTTACTATTATTAATATGGATAAAAAAAAAAAAAAACGATTTTGCACATATATAACTTTTTCTACACCAAGCAAAAGTTATCTAAAAAATCACATTTGGCAAACACAACTTAATGCTAAAAAAAAAACCCAAAATACTTCTTATAGTCAGCACAAGCTAACTCCACCCTTGGAAACAATGGGCTATCACCACTGCTGCAGTTTGATTCTCGGCCTCACATCCTTCCTCATTATCTCATTCTCAACTGCTGATGATGCAGCCATCATGGCTAAGCTTTCCAAATCCATTTCCCCTACCTCGTCCACGTAACATGGGAACGATTACAGTTGTAATAAAGTGAGTCTCATGTTACAATGTAACCTTATTATGTTGTAATAATATTAAAGAATCATCTTGTAAGCTTTTTTAAAATGAACCACAAAAAAAAACTGTGATATTAGTTTTGTTTAATTTAATGAAATAAATATCATTCCTTTTACATTTTCGGCTTTTTCTTTCGTTTTCATAATTTTAGTCAGTTTTTATATCATTTTATGTTTTGTTGCGTAAGAAAGCGTAGAATAACGTACAAAAAACTTATAAAACCATATGAAAATGAATGAAAACGTAAAATAAACAGACGAAAATATAAAAAACGGACTAAAGCGTAAAACCGAAGAAAGCGTAAAAATGGACCAAACGTGAAAGCGGACGAAAAGGTAAAAGCAGACGAAAACATAAAAAGCGGACGAAAACATACAAAAGCGTGAAAAGCAGACGACGTAAAAATAGGCAGCGTAAAAAGCGGATGAAAGCGTAAAAATTGTGAAAATGTAAGAAAGCGGACAAAAGCGTAAGAAAGCGGACGAAAAATTAAAAAAAAAAAAAAAAAGAAGATAATGTTGGAATCACTCCTAAACCTTAATTCAAGTGTTAGTGATTCATATGTAATAGTAACAATATGGCTTTTATGTTAGTTATCGTATCGAGGCATGTAGAAAGCGTGAGCCTGGCCAACGATAAGAAGGAAGGTTGCTAGAAGTGTTGCCTCAGCTCGCCTACTATAATCTCTTATAAACCCTCAGCGAGGTTGGTTATTCAATCGCATTCACTCTTTCGCATAACTTTTCTTATACTAAATACATTGGGTGTGTGTGTTATTGTTCATCCGATCATTTCTCTTCTATTTCTTACATTGATGCTTGTGTTATGAATATGGTGACCTAACGATGGTATCATTCGCCAAATAGTTGGGTGAAAAGGTTTTGTTTTGAAGTTGGTTTTAATCTTACGCGTAACTCGCGGTTCATGAACTTTGTCACCTTAAAAACTCATTTTTTACACTTTTCAATCCAAGATTCTTGTACTTTCAACGTTTTTAGGTGTTAAAATATCTGTTTTTGCCAAAAAGTTTCGAACTTTACGTGTATTTCATTGTTTTTAAACTTGATTTTATAAGCGTGTTCATTTCTTCGCGTAAGGTGTCTACAAGTTTTGGATCATCAAGTTTCACACTTTTGTGTTATTTTGGTGATATTGAAGCTGTTTCATCACAAAAAAATCTGGTTTAGAATCACTTTGGGCTAAAAATCAGTTTTGGTTAAGTTTTACGTGTAACAAAACCCTAAAGTTACGCATAACTTTTCCTTTGATCGATCTTGATTTTTGTGATTTACTCGGTGTTTTGTTGCTTGGATAAGCACGAAAACACTTCGACTTTGGATATCCTTTACCTTTGTGATAGTGTAAAAGATTTTTGGAAAAACCTATTTTTACGCATAAGCTCAAACTTATCGTAGAACTCTTCACGTATAATATTTTTCTTACGCTAAGCCTTGTCTTACGCATAAGCCAATCCTACGCATAAGTTTTCTCGCCTAACTTTACATTTACGCATAATCTTAGTGTTTCTCAATTCTTCAGCGTAAGCTAATCCTGGCGTAACTATTGCTTTTACTGCGTAAGTTTGGTGTTTTACGCCTAAGTCTTGATTTGCCTAAAACTTGGTTTTTCTATGCCTAAGGATACTTCATCGACAACGTTTCATTCGACTACAAAGATCCATTTTACAACACAAGTTTTCAACATGTCTCGACCTCCATACTCTAACTACTTTCCTTACATGTATAATCAAATACAACAACAACAACTCGATCCACAACATCAACAATTCAATCAACAACAACGTTTATCAACAACAATTTAATCAACAACATACTCCACAAATGGTTCAACCACCACCTAGTCTTCAAGTACAACCTTACAAACTTTTACAATCAACATCCATCCGGGTACTATGAAGGAACCGACATGGTTTGGCAAGATGTGTGAAGCCTTAAGTAGCCAACAATCAATTCATGAAGTTGGCTCACTTGATAGACCTCAATGCTCACTCCGGAAATTATGATCAATGGGTGATACGGTTCTTTGGGTTTTGTGATCTAAAGAAGCCATATGGAAAGTTCTTAAAGAAGGTCATCTTGGAAGGACCATTTCGGATGCTATTGTCGTTACACGGAGATCCAAATGTTGTTCCACCAAGAGATGATCTCACAAACATTGCAACTGTTGCTGACCTTTCTGGTGATGAACTTCTACATTTCGAAGCTGATGAGCTAGCAATGCAATACATCCTTCTGGGATTACCCAATCCGATCCTTCAAAGTGTCGATGCTCAAAAGACAGCAAAATCAATGTGGGAACATATTCATCTTCTCATGGAAGGCACAACACTCAATCAAAAAGACATGGAATCAAAAATCTACTTAGCTTATGAACACTTCATGATTGAACCAGGAGAGACATTAGAGTCATATCATCATAGCTTTTCAGACATCATCAATGATTTGGACAAACACAACATCATTATGCCACGAATTGCTGTCAACACTAAGTTCCTAAGTAGTCTTGGTCGGAATGGGAAAAGTATGTTATTTTCATCCGTCAAGCGAAGAACCTTCATCATGCATCATACGGTTGTTGTGCGACTATTTGAAGCCTCGCGAAAAAAAGTTGACAAAGAAAGGGCTATCCGTGGACTCCCGGCTCCACCATCACTTCCGGACAATCAACAACTTGCTTTGTGGGCTCAAACTAGTTATCCTCCTCAATCAGCTCCTCTACCCGCTCCTCAACCAACTGCAACAATTACACAATATGATCCTTCACAGCAACAATCTCAACAAACTCAATTGGTTTCATACAACAACAACAATGCTCAAGCACTTTACATGAAGCTAATGAGGACTCCGATGCTTTCGATGAATTGCAACAAGTTTGTTATGATTGCTAAAGCCTTAAATCCAGTATACAAACAAATCCAACAATCGCATTCGTTCCTCATCAAACACGAGGAATCGGGCTATTGTGAACAATGGACGTGTTGAAGTTCGAATTGTGGTTATGGTCGTCGAGATAGGAGGTGGTCGAGGTTTAATTCTATGGGAAGGAATAACATGGGTGCTCCACAACAACGAGCTCAGTGGTTGAGCAGGTGTTGCTCGAGAATGGGATTAATGGTCTTGATTGCTACAACGCAATGAGAAGGTCACAGGCTAATGCATGCCGTAAGCCGAGGACTAGAGCGATCTTATCATAAGGAGGCTTTACTTTTGGCTCTTAAGGATAGTGGTGGAATCCCTCACAAACAAAACAGAGGTTTATGGTAGATCGAGACTCGGATGATGATATGGAAGATTTGCAAGCTAATGCAGGTGATGTTGATGGCACAAATCTGAAGCTCTCCACATTAGTAATCTGAGCCCAAGTGTAAGCGATGCCTTGTCTCGGTGGCCCGAACAAACCATAATCATTCTTGATCGATATCTCCATGACATACGCATCAGACAAGGATCGAGTGTTCAACATGAGCCATCTACATCTCATTCCGATGATCATCAACTAGACCCGTAGTTATATTTGATGATCAAGATGACCTTCCGTTACCATTGATGATCAAGTTGACTCAGTGGTTATACTTGAGGATCTAAATAATGATCATGTTGAGACTCGCGTTGAACAAAATGATTCTATGTACGATCCGAAATTGAGCTCATGACTTTAATTAAGACCAACAATCCCCGAGTGGAACATTACCATGACATCAATACCCAATTAAAAGATAAAAATGCACTGTTAACCAGGGATATTGAATGCTTAAAACGGCAACTCAATTTTTTCAAACCTCAAGAAAAACGTGAAAAAGGTTTTGAAGTCGCTTTTGCTAACTAACACCAAAACGAAAAATCTTTAGAACGACAGATTCGTGATCTAGCCGCATCGAAGAATGCTTTGTTGTCTCAAATAGAACAACTGAAACATGAACATAAAAAAAACTTAACGCTCTCACTTTGGAAAATCAAAAAGCCAAGGCTGAGTTGTTAAATTGTCAAAAATAGTTCTCTGCGTACAAAAAGCATTCCACGAAACGAATAGATGACCATCTTGAAGAAATTGTTGGCTTACAAAAAAAACTCAAAGAGTTTCGAAATGTTGTTTATAAACATGGTGAATCAATCACAACGATTCAAAAGTTTACTTTAAAACCCAATCCAAATGGACATGGACCGAATCTTGCTGATTACAAACCAAAACTTTCAAACAAAGCATTCAAAAATCCTGAAGTTTCCAATGCAGAATACAAAATTGATGATTTTGTTATGAGTGTTGTTGAATATCATACTTAAGAGGAATTAGATGCAGAAAACGAGAGTCGATAAAAATTAGAAAATGTTATTTATAACAAACCATTTAACTATTCAAAAGCTGTCACTTTCGTCACACCAAAGGATTCTTCTAACACACCTAGGATTATTACAAAAACGTCTGAATCTTCTAATGTTGCTCCCCAACCAAATTATGCAAAAATTTATGGTCCTTTACCTTCACTCAGTGAAGTAAGATCAAAACCCGAAAATCGTCAAATTCTTAGATATTTTGACATTTTCACTTCTGACCTCAAACTTTTAGAACATGAGATTGAATTTCATTCTGAAATAAAAGTTGAACATTTTCAATCGCCTCAAGCGAGAGAACAAAGAGATATTTTTCAGAAAAGACTTTTACCCCATGTTAAAAATTTGAAAAATTGTGCATTGTATTGGGAAAGGAAATTTCATAAGGAACTTGGATTGATGAAAATCGTTTTTGAGAAAACAGAAACATCTATTTCAAACACAAAACGTAAAAAGAAAATGCTACGAAAAGATGTTGATCGACTCTTGGAAGATGTTATCTGTCTTGATATCCATAATGTTGTGTTATTGCATTCTTTGCCATATGCATCGATTATATCTCTGCGATTCATTGATTACGTTAATGTTGCAATTGTTGAGAATCACGATAATGTGCATCGGATCGAGTCTTTAAAGTTGAAAATGAGCATTGATTAAGCGAGCTTTCAAATGCAAAACGTCTTCTTCAATGGTGTCAAAAGATTGTCAACATTGTGAACTTGCTTTAAAACAAAATCAACAGGTTGCATTCCAAAACATTTAATCCAAAATTTGAGCAATCGAATGATCAAAGCAGCGTCTTTGAAATGTCAAATCTCAAAATATGAACAAGAACTTGCAAAGTTAAAAGGAATATCTTGTCATATTTGATTTACTCAAGCAGACTCGTGATGAAGCATCAAATGAACTTGATCATTATCTTACACACTAAAGAAGTCATGAATTTTTACGAAACCTTAGCTTACGAAAATCAAGATTTGGTGCACACTATCATTAAGTTAAGAGATGTTAGGAAAGTATGAACAAGTTCGACCTAGCATCATTAAGAAAATTACACATGTAACACTTAGCAAAGCGTGACCCCGAATGCCTCTTGACAAACCACAAGATACTAATGTACTTCCCTCTCTTGAAATAGGAATAGTTGCCTCTTTTCCAAGCGTCCGCCTTCAGGCCTAGGAGCAATACAAGGAAGAATAGGAAGTTGCGACCTAAGAAAAGAACAATAAAGAATCTTTGAAGTAGAAGAACACCCTAGGACTTTGAATAAGACTCAAGTTGCACCCACTTTAGATATTGCGTCGACAAATGTAATGGAAAAAGTGTTGTAACGAATGCTAAACCTTTAAGTACTTTTGATATTCAATCAAAGCTTCTTGTGTTATTTGTCATAAAAGTATGCTTTCGATTGTCATGATAAATGTGTTGCTAAAGCTATCTTGTCTCGTTTACGAAATCCTAAGACACGGAATACCTCTAGGCCCACTAATTCTTCTAAGTACGTGCTTGGTAAACCGCCTCTTTAGATTCTAAAAAGCATTGATGTCACTGGCTCCATCATCACCTCGAAGAATGTAGTACCACCTAGTGCATTCACTAAGACTAAAGCAAAGACTAGTTGGAGATGGCGAAATGGATACATAATATACTAGGATTTAAATGGATGCCTAAAATAATTGATGTGTGTATTTAGACTATAAGCGCTTTGGAACCCTCTAACTCTTTGGGTTCCACATCTACTTCTATTCCATCGTGTCGTGCAGTGTGTAATCACGGTGTCTGAGATCATCCTTTGGATTGTTGATAGCGGATGTTCCGACACATGACATGCAATCTCAAATGTTATCAAACTTTGTTGCAAAGTTCATAGGCAGCTGTCACATTCGGGAATGATCGCCAGCAGACTATCATGGGCTACGGAGATTACATCAATGGCAACATCGAAATTAGCAAGGTTTATTATGTGGAAGGTCTCGGTCACAATCTTTTTACATTGGTGGGTTCTGTGATGGAGATTTGGAAGTTGCTTTTCGGGAGAAAACTTGTTTCATTCGTGATCTACAAGGTGCGGATGATCAACTCAACAAGATTAACTCCTCCTTCATATGTTTCAAGGTATGCTTGAAATCTTTCCATGAAGGAGGAGCTTATCAATGACACAAGAGACTTTGATAGCCTCATCCATGTTCATTTGGTGTTGTGTAAACCTTCCATGTATTCCAAAGTTCATTGTATTGCTCCATAACGGTCTTGAATCGGTCATTTTGTAATTTGTAAATTACTAACAAGAACTTCTTACTTGATGCATCCTCGACCATATATTTGGCATCCAAGGAATCCTAGTTCTTTGGAAGATTCAAAGTTCGATAAATATCAACAGAGAATCGACATACCATTGAGAATAAGACCTCTGCATATGTAGTCATCATTCTCCCATTTGCTCCTCCTTACGATCGCTCCGATAGCATCATCCCATCATCGGGAATAGGTAGTAAGCACATACACACACAGCTCGATGACAAAGTGCATCTTCTTCGCCACCTCCTAAAGTCCATCCCTTCAAACTTGTCCGACAGCAAAGTTTGAAGCCATGTGTTTCATTGCGGCATTGCCATTGATTATCACAAATAGTTTACTTTGATTGTTGGTGGTTATTCGTCCCAAAGCGGGTGAAGATAATCAATAATTGTTCGTGAAACAACAAACGTTCGGAAATATATACCACTTATGTTACGGATATCACTTGAAATCGTGTGATCACTTTCCAAAGTAAACTATTCGACCCAATGCCGGTATCGCGAATATCTACTGGGATAAGACCAAACGTTGAAATTAGGCGCAATTCTATAACCTTTCGCTAATAAGTCTTTTCGTTTTCGTTTGTATTTCAAGCGTATGCTTATATGCTTAAGTGTGTTTTATGCATAAAACAAACCTCTATTTATAGGAAATACTCTTGGCTAGTCAATGGAATTATGAGTATTAATGCACCATTAATAGCCTCATAATTATCCCATAATAATATTAGTGGTTCATGACCAATTAACGGATCATTAATGCGGTTTAACGCACTTGAATAGGTCAAACCGATTACAAGACTACTTAATAGCGATTTTCATACTACTATCGATCTTTCAGGCATCGTGGTTGATTGATGGATCGCCCTGCTTGATTAAAGAACACAACATCTGAGACACCACCCGTGGAAACACCGCCGATGGAAACATCGATTCGATGGAATCTTGCTTGGAAACACGATAATCGAGTAACCACAACAATACTTTCACAAGCACTACCAATCCAAACCACTACAAAGTCGGTGTTCATGGACCTTATGGGCGCAGCTCGCATCCTCTAACCCATTACAAGGTGTGAACTAATCCCAAGTCGCACTAAATTTTCCAACATTATAGTGTCTAATATCCCCATGTAGCGTTCACAAAGTAAAGCGATCATCCAGTGAAATTAGGAAATCTGTAATAAGTCCCGGCATTTCTGGTAGAATCCAGTTTTGGACCTTCACTGGTTTCACCTTCATTGCCACCTATGTTACCAAAGTTTATTAGACCGTTTTTCATTGCATATTATATATTATCTAAAAGAATCCTACATGAGATTAAATAAGTTAAGGAAAAGTTTAAATTTGTACCTCGTGGCTCCATGATTCATCGAGTTCTTGAAAAACCGCACCATGTTGCTACTTAATGCACATCCAACAAACCCTGTGTCTTTTGTTGGGTCGTGCAAAATCTTATCTGTGAAAATTAAGCGAGTTCATGAATACAACCTCCTAGTCCGTTTTATTTGAAATTTCATGTTATTATTGTAATAAAGTATTTATTAGTAAGTCATATTTGACACACTAATTATTTGCAAAAAAAATATTTTTATTTGTAAAGCGTGTTTCAAGGGTCAGCCAAACCGACCCTTTTTATTTTCTGTACCAAGAATTCTTATATTTTGACCCATTACCCGATATGCCCATTTTGCACCTCCATATGTTAAGTCCTCTTAAGCTAGTCAAACTAGAGGGCTATTCAGATGTAAATTTCAAACTCGTTATTGAAACTTAAACATTCACATTCACAATCAATAATCAGTTTTAATATAATGAAATTATCTCGCACTCACCTCTAATGGCAAGAGACCATCATGGCCTAAATCAATTGTTTGTTTCAGTTCACCCTCGGGCCAGTTATAGACATGCAAATGACGACCATATAAACCGTCTGAAACATCTTGAAGGTTAAATCCCTTTGTAAAAGCAGCCGGGGCTCCCCATGATGTACTGATCATGGTCTTGTGTCGAGGTTGGTACCAATAATCATACCCGAACAATGGACTATGCCCAGGTTTCTCCCACCTACAATATATATCAAAGAAAAATGTCTTACCTAGATGTGACAGTTATGGACTTATGGGCTTATTGCTCATTTACTTATAAACAGGTTGATTCATGTTTGTTATATCTCTAACGGGTTAAACAAGTAAACACAAGAAATTATCGAGAAAGTTAAATGTCTTAAGTTGCCCAAAGTGTTTTTTACAGCATTACACCTGTATCGCTTTATTTTCAAATAATTAGATTATTACTGTAACGACACGCTTACAATTATAGTGATCAAATTTTGACATGCTAATTATCCTTTCAACGAAAAAGTGTTTTGGATCAACCTAAGAAAAAAGGCAACCATACCAAGAAATGTATGGCGCCGCCCCCATTTTGCAAATTTTGGTATCACCTCTGAATATGAATATTTATACCCCAATAAAATGTTATTTACCTTCCTTTCACATTGAAGTCTGAGTCAAGAAGAAGAAACCCGTTTCCTTCCGCCTTTCCATCTTTGTCTCCAAGGCAAGAAACCATAATATCACCAGAGGCAAGACAATGAGCGGTGTGTGGATATGCTAATCCGGTTTTACCAGAGATGTCACTTGGCTCAACCGCCTTATAGAAGGTGGGTGCCCGTGGATCCTTCAGTGTGTCAACTGCATATATTCTGCCAGACCTGAAAAATGATTATCGCCACTTGAAGGATCAGATAACAGATAATAAATTGTTAACATTACAGATCCATTTCATAGCAGAATATAAGTATATTGACTCTTAAAAGTCAACTTTTTTCTAGTTGGTGGTTAGAGATACATACACAAGAGCCGGAAGAACAAGGTAACGACGTGAAGTTTTTGAATCACTCTAGCAAGAACTACAGGCATTCCAACCAGAATGGTGCAACTCATCGCCAACATTAGGCATAGGCAACCTGTGGATGACTTATAGTATGTTTTCGATGAAGGGTCCACATCCACGGTTCCCAAGAAATCAGGCTTATCCTTTCCTGTTCCTGTATTATACCAAAAAACAAAGAAAAACACGTTGAACATACAAACAACCACTAGCTTGTAATGCACCAAAAGCATAAATGAAACCATATTTTGTCCCCTATTAT
This sequence comes from Chrysanthemum lavandulifolium, assembly GCA_022545495.1. Taxonomy (NCBI): domain Eukaryota; kingdom Viridiplantae; phylum Streptophyta; class Magnoliopsida; order Asterales; family Asteraceae; genus Chrysanthemum; species Chrysanthemum lavandulifolium. Next base: position 297,467,707 of record CM040242.1, read on the forward strand.
CCATACAGGACGGAACAGGGGTTCCCGTGGTGTCCAGCCTGTGATTTTTCAATGTAGTGTTAATGTTTGTAAAAAAAATCATTTTTTCTAAATGCTTCTTAAATGCACTTAGTCCAACGAAATGTGTTTCTAACTTTCTATATTACGGTTCAAAAAAATTTATGCACCCAGTCATATTTTTTCCTGGTTTCATCCCTGTATCCATATCCACATTGAAAGTACGCATATTATCTCGTATTTGTTTGTCTTTTACATGTCATTAGCAATGTTGGATCAACGACTCCGTACATGATATGCACTAATGCTAGGTGTAAGAAGGTAATAGTACACTAGCAAGTAGTATAATATGATGAATGACAGTCGTAGTTTTTTAACACCAAACAAGATTTACCGGGGCATGCATTGTTTTCTATAGAGATTTTTCCTTGCTATTAATAGCTCGTTTTAGAGGTGCATACACTGTTTACTTATCTAACATGCTCAAAGAGTCAAAGGTCAAGATATTTTCATGTCATCAAGTTTAAGAAATCTATATTTGGAATCTAAAATGACCCTGTATTTTTTATTTAATTATTGGTGTTTGGATTGGGACCAAGGAATGGAAGTCATTATCATCTTTCCTTCTATCTTTTTTCCACAAATCACAATCAATACTTATCTTCAATCAAAATTATCATCATTATTTTTTTTTTTATTTTTTTTTTGGTTAAAATGATCACACTTAGCTTATAATCAAACTACAGTCTACAACTATTGTATAGCTAAAAAAACATAACAAAACATATAAAAATACCAAGCCACCAACCTTAAACTATCCATTACTTTAATTAATCAAACTATCACTTTCAAATAACCACTTTCTAAACCAAACTTCCAAACACCCCTTAATCCAAATTCTACCTAGGAATTATCTCCAAATATAATCACAAATATTACTTTAACATATAATAATCCAATCCAATCTGATATAAAACACTCAACATGAACTCACCCATTTTTCCATAACTTTTTTTTTTCTTTTTTTTTTTAAAATCTCAAATAATAACAATAAAAATAAAAAATAAAAATAATAAAATAAATAAATAATAATAATAATAATAATAATAATAATAATAATAATAAAGGTGATCATTTTTGCATCTAAACATCCAAATTTCACTTAGAAATTTTTTTATAATTTAACAAAAAAAAACAAAAACAAAAAAACAAAAAACAATCTCAATATTATCTAACAACCAAAAATCAATCCATCAACAATATATGCATAAACAACACACAAAAACATATAATCAGATCAAAGATAATAAGTATATACCTGTGTAAACACAAGTGACATAAATAAGTGACTCTCTGGGACCCACCATAGCATCAAGAGGTGTAGCATAACATGGTCCAGTGCTACAACAGCTCTTGTTGTTCTCACCCATTGTTGCTTGTTCAAGGACAACAACATCAACATCTGCTGCAGCCATGATCGATGGTTTTTTTCTAAGTTTGTTTGGTTTTTGTACTTGTGATCAACTTTTTATGAAGATCATGAGTTATATAAGTGAGATGAGGTGAGGTGGCAGATACATACTATGTTTGTCATTTCACGTGATGTGTTATTTGGATGTATGTATCTGAACTTATATGTTTCACTATGGGTTCACTATGCGCAAGTTCGAATCCAAGCTTACCGTTTGCCATCCGACTCGAATTTCAATGATAAATATCGCAGGCGCAGACGGCTTCCAGGCGGACGCCGTTATTAATCCCCACTACGCCAACATGAACCCGGTTAAGACATAATATTATTCTAGATCGTGAGGATGATTCTATAAGAGGCGGTGACTCTATCCAAAAATTGAAAGTCACTGTTCAAAAAAAAAAAAAAAATGCATTTTGTCTTTCGACTCCTTGTGCTTTTTGTGACTTTCCATTTAACAAACTTTTTAAAAGTGTTGATTTGTCGGCAAGGATTCTCCAGAATCACATGGATTTATTCCTTGTAGTACGTGTAAGATGTAGTATAAAAAGTAGGGGGTTTATGGCGTTCGGCTTGGCTAATGGATATTTTAATTATCTATCACGCAGGCGAGTAATTCATTTTACACCCGAAACCGTAGACTGTAACAGCAGAATGCATACGCGGTTATCCATGGCTTTGGCTCACTGCTAACCATGTAACGACAACCTCAAAACCCGTGAATTAATTGAAGAAAAAGTTAAATACCATGATGAAAAATAACCCATAATTTGTGATTGAGTTCATATTCCTCTTTTCATGATTTTAGTATCTGTTCGTCATGTTGTTTTAATTTCTTGGAAATGAAAGTTATGAGTTGGGAAACAAAATTATGATCAAAATATTAAATGAGTTACTAGTGATTAAAAATTATATCAAATATTTATCAAAGATTTATAGTTTGTGTTACTCAAAATTCATGTTAAGAAAAATATCAAAAATAATAATTTCTAATTTATGCATCAGGGACAAGGATAAATTGGTCATTTACTATTATTAATATGGATAAAAAAAAAAAAACGATTTTGCACATATATAACTTTTTCTACACCAAGCAAAAGTTATCTAAAAATCACATTTGGCAAACACAACTTAATGCTAAAAAAAACCAAAATACTTTTATAGTCAGCACAAGCTAACTCCACCCTTGGAAACAATGGGCTATCACCACTGCTGCAGTTTGATTCTCGGCCTCACATCCTTCCTCATTATCTCATTCTCAATCAGCGATGATGCGAACATCATGGCTAAGCTTTCCAAATCCATTTCCCTACCCGTCCACGTAAATGGGAACGATTACAGTTGTAATAAAGTGAGTCTCATGTTACAATGTAACCTTATTATGTTGTAATAATATTAAAGAATCATCTTGTAAGCTTTTTTAAAATGAACCACAAAAAAAAACTGTGATATTAGTTTTGTTTAATTTAATGAAATAAATATCATTCCTTTTACATTTTCGGCTTTTTCTTTCGTTTTCATCCATTTTCGTCCGTTTTTTATATCATTTTATGTTTTGTTGCGTGAAAGCGAGAATAACGTACAAAAACTTATAAAACCATATGAAAATGAATGAAACGAAAATAAACAGATTAAAATATAAAAAACGGACTAAAACGTAAAAACCGAAGAAAACGTAAAAATGGACGAAAACGTAGAAAACGGACGAAAAGGTAAAACAGACGAAAACATAAAAACGGACGAAAACATACAAAAACGTAAGAAACGACGAAAACGTAAAAATAGACTAAACGTAAAAACGGATGAAACGTAAAAAATTGTGAAAATGTAAGAAACGGACAAAACGTAAGAAACGGACGAAAAATTAAAAAAAAAAAAAAAAAGAAGATAATGTTGGAATCACTCCAAACCTTAATTCAAGTGTTAGTGATTCATATGTAATAGTAACTTAATAGGCTTTTATGTTAGTTATCATATCGAGGCTTACGTAGAAAGTCAGAGCCTGCCCAACGATAAGAAGGGAAGGTTGCTGAAGTGTGCCTTAGCTCGCTCTATAAATCTTTAAACCCTCACTGGGTTGGTTGTTCAATCACATTCACTCTTACGCATAACTTTCTTATACTCATACGTGTGTGTGTTATTGTTCATCCGATCATTTCTCTATTTCTTACATTGATGCTTGTGTTATGAATATGGTGACCTAACATGGTATCATTCGCCAAATAGTTGGGTGAAAAGGTTTTGTTTTGAAGTTGGTTTTAATCTTACGTAACTCACGGTTCACAAACTTTGTCACCTTAAAACTCATTTTTACACTTTTCAATCCAAGATTCTTGTACTTTCAACGCTTTTAGGTGTTAAAATATCTGTTTTTGCCAAAAAGTTTCGAACTTTACGTGTATTTCATTGTTTTTAAACTTGATTTTATAAGCGTGTTCATTTCTTCGTAAGGTGTCTACAAGTTTTGGATCATCAAGTTTCACACTTTTGTGTTATTTTGGTGATATTAAGTCGTTTCATCACAAAAAAATCGGTTTAGAATCACTTTGGGCTAAAATCGTTGGTTAAGTTTACGTAACAAAACCCCAAAGTTACGCATAACTTTTCCTTTGATCGATCTTCGCTTTTGGATTTACTCGGTGTTTTGTTGCTTGATAAGCCGAAAACACTGACTTTGGATATCCTTTACACCGTGATAGTGTAAAAGATTTTTGGGAAAACCCTATTTTTACGCATAAGCTCAAACTTATGCGTAGAACTCTTTACGATAATATTTTTTTACGCCTAAGCCTTGTCTTACGAAAGCCAATCCTACGCATAAGTTTTCACGCCTAACTTTCTTTACGCATAATCTTAGTGTTTCTCAATTCTTAGCCGAAGCTAATCCCAGCGTAACTATTGCTTTTACGCGTAAGTTTGGTGTTTTACGCCTAAGTCTTGATTTGCCTAAAACTTGGTTTTTCTATGCCTAAGGATACTTCATCAACAACGCTTTCATCGACTACAAAGATCCATTTTACAACACAAGTTTTTCAACATGTCTCAACCTCCATACTCTAACTACTTTCCTTACATGTATAATCAAATACAACAACAACAACTCAGTCCACAACATCAACAATTCAATCAACAACAACAGATTTATCAACAACAATTTAATCAACAACATACTCCACAAATGGTTCAACCACCACCTAGTCTTCAAGTACAACCTTACACAAACTTTTACAATCAACATCCATCCGAGTACTATGAAGGAACCGACATGGTTTGGCAAGATGTGAAGCCTTAAGTAGCCAACAATCAATTCATGAAGTTGGCTCACTTGATAGACCTCCAATGCTCACTCCCGAAATTATGATCAATGGGTGATACGGTTCTTTAGGGTTTTGTGATCTAAAGAAGCCATATGGAAAGTTCTTAAAGAAGGTCATCTTGGAAGGACCATTTCGTATGCCTATTGTCTACACCCGGAGATCCAAATGTTGTTCCACCAAGAGATGATCTCACAAACATTGCAACTTCTTGACTCTTCGGTGATGAACTTCTACATTTCAAGTCGATGAGCTAGCAATGCAATACATCCTTCCGGGATTACCTAATCCGATCCTTCAAAGTGTCGATGCTCAAAAGACAAAGCAAAATCAATGTGGAACATATTCATCTTCTCATGGAAGGCACAACACTCAATCAAAAAGACATGGAATCAAAAATCTACTTAGCTTATGAACACTTCATGATTGAACCAGAGAGACATTAGAGTCATATCATCATAGCTTTTCGACATCATCAATGATTTGGACAAACACAACATCATTATGCCACAATTGTCACAACACTAAGTTCCTAAGTAGTCTTGGTCCGAATGGGAAAAGTATGTTATTTTCATCCGCAGCGAAGAACCTTCATCATGCATCATACGGATTGTTGTACGACTATTTGAAGCCTCACCAAAAGAAGTTGACAAAGAAAGGGCTATCCGTGGACTCCGGCTCCACCATCACTTCGGACAATCAACAACTTGCTTTGTGGCTCAAACTAGTTATCCTCCTCAATCGCCTCCTCTACCCGCCTCCTCAACCAACTGCAACAATTACACAATATGATCCTTCACAAGAACAATCTCAACAAACTCAATTGGTTTCATACAACAACAACAATGCTCAAGCACTTTACATGAAGCTAATGAGGACCTGATGCTTTCGATGAATTGCAACAAGGATTTGTTATGATGCTAAAGCCTTCGTCCAGATACAAACAAATCCAACAATCGATTCGCTCCTCATCAAAACAAGGAATCGTGCATTGGAACAATGGACGGTGAAGTTCGAATTGGGTTATGGTCGCCGACAGAGTGGTCAAGGGTTTAATTCTACGGAAGGAATAAACGGGTGCTCCACAACAAGAGAGCTCGTGGTTGAACAGGTGTTGCTCGAATGGATTAATGGTCTTGTGCATAACCGCAATGAGAAGGTCACCGCTAATGCATGCCGTAAGCCGAGGACTAGAGGCGCAGCTATCATAAGGAGGCTTTACTTTTGGCTCTTAAGGATAAGTCGTGGAGCCCTCACAAACAAAGAAAGAGGTTTATGGTAGATGCGACTCGATGATGATATGGAAGATTTGCAAGCTAATGCAAGAGGATGTTGATGGCACAAATGCAAGCTCTCCACATTAGTGATACAGCCCAAGAGGAAGAAGTTCAAAATCATAAGACTCCAACATGTTGCGAAGAGTTCGAACAAAGAACAAATGCGCGTCCTAGAGGGTCAAGTGGTGGAGTCCAATCTACACCAATTCTGGTGCGGTTAATCAACCCGATAAGGGAACCGGTGCCACCACTCTGAGCAACAACAAAAGCAACTAGAGGATTCTATTGATTATGACTTTGAGGAACCGTAAAGGAAAAGCTGAGAAGAAAAAGGCGATGAAGAGGTCGGCTCAAGCTAAAGCAGATGAAGAGGCCGGATTCAGTGAAGAAAAGGCTAAATCTAGACAAGATGACGAAGTGAATTATGATGATTTTCTTCTTGACAGTCCAACTCGCTCCAAGGAAGAAACCTCTGAACCTCCTAAGGACCCTGAATCTCCTCATATCTCCTCATCATTGGATTCGTCTTCTCATTCTTCACCTCCACCATCCCAAGGAACAACCAGATCCACATCTAAATCAGTGAAGAAACCAACAGACTCTTGGATATCTCGGGCTAAAACAAAGATTGTTAAAGCTGTCAAGCAAGTCAGGAAGAAAGACGCGCTCAACAAAAAGCTAAATCGACTCGCTGACAACATCAGTCTTCTACATGACGAGATAGACAAGATGTCAAATGAAAGGGAGTATATCCAGAAGTTCATGCAACGTGACATCCAAGGGGAAATGAACAATATGATCAGGAAATACACTCATAAGTTCCTTCTCAATATTGTTCCAGGTGTGACAAGGGAGATGTTTACTAGACAGCTCTATCCTAATCTCTTGAAATTGGCCAAGCAAACAATGCAATCCACTCCGGTAACAATGACGGTCAATCCAATGAAGCCTGCAGTTCTCTCTGATGCAGAGTTGATTTCCAAGCTGGTGCTACAAATGTCTAAACGATCTGCAACATTTACTTCTGATGAAGGTAAATTGTTTGAAGCATTACTGGAATATCAACTCAAGACTTCATGCAAGGAGCAAGCTGAAAGGCCTAAGCGTCCAAGAGACGATGAGGATAAGGATAAGGATAAGGATTCTGAACCTAAACGTCCAAAGAAGTCTCGAACCCTCTTCTATGCCACCACCCCAAAGGACTCCAACCGCAACTCGATCTCCTCCACGCTCTTCACGACAAACCTCGGGACTCGAAGTTACCACCCCGACGGAGAAACCGGTGATCACTTTGAGTACACCGGTGGTGACGATGAGGAAGTCCCCGAGCCCCAACAACAACCCACCTCCCGACACAAAAGAAACCGGCATCCTCCTACAGGCCAAAGAAGAAGAAGACGCCTAATATCGATGTCGTCTCATGGCTGACGAAGATGACATTGAGTATGCATGCTAAGTTACTTCAAGAAAAGTTTTGGGTGAAGTAAATGACCAAGTCGAGTTAAAACGCATCAAGAATGAAGCTTTTCAACCGCTCAAAGACATCGGAAAGTGCTATTGAAGTTGAATATCACCTTGAAAACATAGCACGAGCCATGTCTAACAACATCGATTGGCTCAACCCCAGGCGAACATCGACTACACCGTAAAAGACAAGGCTCCATACTACGATTGGACCGCACCTCTACCTACCATTGGTCAACCAGATCAACCTAAGATTCCATTTCGCTACTTCTTCAACAATGACACGGAATTTCTTACACGGTAGCGATGTGTCAAAGAAATACGCTACATCACTTACACTTCCGCTCCCTACCATATACTCCAACGCGTGATAGCCATCGAGGACAATGCTACTCACATGTTTTACAACAATGGAACAAGATGACATTGATGCAATGTATGGGATTCTTCATTGGTAGGAACGTCAAGAATCTACTACAAAAGTCGCCGGTTCAAGGTCTAAACATGAAGTGTCTGATGATAAAGGGATTGTTGTCATTAAGCATGTAGCTCTTCGCCTAAATAGGACTACACTTTCCTCAAGAACATCGTGGTCAAAAGACAAGATGAAAAGGACTATGATTTACGTGAGCGGACTTTCGAATTTGTCTCTCAACGACATTGAAGATCTGTATCTTGCCAAGGTACATGGAAAAATGAGACAATTCTCGACTGAAATCCAACGTGAATACATCAAGTCCTTGCTTATCTTCATCAGAAGCATATTGATCCAAGAACGTGTAGAAGATTTGCAACTTGCCTTTGAATCGAATCAGACACGTGTCAACCTCACAAAACCTCAGCTCGATCTCCCTGACATCAATCACCTTCCTCAATACACTCTCATCAGCAAACCCTTTGGAGTAGTCTACCGAAGTGAACTACACCGCAACTGCTTGATGGCGTGTACAGAGCTTCATAAGTTTGGAGATTCAACTTTGAAGAAAGTTAGGGATGGGTTAGCTTATCGGTTAAAGGAGATACAACAAGGAATTGGGTCAAAGAAAAGGTGGAATTCTCAGGAAAGACGGGATGTGAAGAGGATCATCACTCACATCGATGAAAGGTTGTTCGAAGGACCGCCTCGAACTTTGGAGAGCTTCGAGGTGGTCGCCCTCGCATTTATCTCCCGTGCTATCAACGCCCGGTTGCATTCCCGAGTTATTCTGGACTACCCGAAACTCCCGGTAACCCTTGATCTGTTTCACTTTCATTATTGATTTGGATGTGTGATTATTTCTTAACAATGGTTTGTGCACACATAACAGTGTACAACCCGTTCTTGTAATGAAAGGACCCTGTGGTACGCTTCAGTGCCACAATCCTATAAAATGAGCGAAAACTTCTTACTTTCGAGTAAAACTTATCAAACCTTTCATTTTTCAAAGGTTTTGCTCAAAAGGACAAGTACTTCCCCTTATGATCTTTCAAAACCTCAAAAGTTTATATCACTTGTTGAGGGGGAGTATTTGATCAAAAACTTTGTTCACAAATTGTTCTTCGTGGTAATCTTCCCATAAAACTCAAAATGGACATATTTGATAACAAAATTTCGTAAAAAATAACATTTATATGCCATTTTTGAGGGGGAGAAAAATATGTGATAAGAAATATGTCGTGAATTGCTATTGAATCTTCGTGTGAAAAGACTTCAACCCATGAATTGACGGGATCTGAACAGTCATACATTGAAAAGATTTGTCTTCTAAGACTTATCCAAGTAAATTGTACCTATTCGAGAAGCTCTTGATAGACATGAACTTTGACGGGTTTGACAACCTTTCGGGGTTGTCCACATCTTCAAGGTAGTTATTAGAGCTAGTTGTCACCTAAAAGCTGACAATGTATCTCGCAAGGAATTGTCTATCTTGAGTCGATCAATTCAAAAAGGTGTGCGCTCTTCTCTCACCGTGCAAATTTCTGTCAAAATACTTAAGCACGTGTGGAGGGGGAGTATTTCTGCAAATGATCAAACTCATTACAGTGGTACAAAATGTTTTCAATCATAACCACTTTGAGAGATTTTCATGAAAATTGTTTTATGGCAACATAGGTTAGCCATGGAGTTATAAGGTGACTAAGGTTAGGAATGACCGTCCTATGATCCGCCAGAGCCGGAGGGATCTACCCAAGGACACCACCAATAGTTAGATTTAGAAGTCCTTAGGTATGATTATAAAAAGGAGAAAATGAGAATCGGAGAAAGAATGAGTTGAAGAATTAAAAAGAAAAGTAAATAAAAGGGTGAAAAGAAATAGCCCTCCAGATTATTCAACTTAGGGCAGACACTGGGTTCAATTCATATGCTAGTGGTTGTCACTTGATGACACCAGTATTGAAGATCAAAGTCGCCATGGACCCGATGGCGATCGCACTAAACCTTCTAACCACTCAAGTTTCTCCCAATGAGCTTGTTTCATTCTCACAGGGAACCCACGTAAACTATCGACCTTCTTAGAGATAGTCGGTATTGAAGAAGGAGACCTCTCCTAGTCTCCGCCAGAAAACCAAAATGCACTTTTGAGTCTAGAGCCACGAGATTCATCAAAAGACCTTTAGGCACACTTAACATTTCATCACTTGTCGTTCAACAATAAGGACGCAAGTGATACGTTATCGAGTCCTACACATATCTTAGCAATGTCGAAAACATTTATGAGGGGTTCACATCTCGTGATCCTCGGTGATTGAATGGAAACTCACGCCATGGTTTACATCAAACGACCTTGACAAAGATGTCGCCGGTAACTCCCCGGATTACGCTTAGTGGTCTCAAACGGTCTACTGTCGAGGTGATGCTTGGTGGACCTCGCCGACTCATCTCGAACCGTAGGTGTACTTGATACATCGCGTTATCTCACTTGTGGGACTCCGGTTCAGAACGACCTTTGTGAGAATTAGAGTTGAGTTTTCACACTATCTTTGTGAACTCTCTCAAGTTCAAACTTGTAAGTCTTTGGAATCCGCTTATCACTAACCATTCTTATGTTTTCTTCTTATGGAAGCTACGGGCGGATCGATCGTCGCGATTCTCCACATGTTCACACCAACAACAACACTAATTGAAGTTCTCTCAAAAGGCAACACAGCGTCGAATGATTCTTCTTCAAATCAAAGAATCTACAAAGTTTAAAGACAAAGAGAACTACATCAAGAATGAAATCCAACATCAAAGAGTGTGAGCATGTTGGAGAAAGACGTGAGACACCGGAGCAACAAGGCACGATGCGTTACCACAACATACTATCACTTTCAACACAAAGAACAAAGATCAAAGAACAAAGAAAATGATGACGTCAAAGCGGAATACATCAAAGGAAACAATTTCTCTACACTCGGGAGATTTTTCGAATCAAGACACTTCTTCACACAAGAAAGAAGAATGCCAGAAGACGTCAAAGCTACTATTACATCAGCACCTAAAACGTTTATCACTCTTTCATTCATCACCAACACTTAGGGGGAGATTGTTGGAATCACTCCTAAACCTTAATTCAAGTGTTAGTGATTCATATGTAATAGTTAGCTTAATATGGCTTTTATGTTAGTTATCATGCCAAGGCTTATGTAGAAAGCCCATGAGCCTTGGCCCAAGCCCATAAGAAGGGAATGTTGCTAGAAGTGTTGCCCTAGCTCCTTGCCCTATAAATACTCTTGTAAACCCTCACTTGAGGGTTGGTTGTTCAATTCACATTCACTCTTTACGCATAACTTTTCTTATACTCATACGTGGGTGTGTGTGTTATTGTTCATCCGATCATTTCTCTTCTATTTCTTACATTGATGCTTGTGTTATGAATATGTGTTATGAATATTCAAACTAGAGGGCTATTCAGCTGTATATTTTGCGACTTGAATTGAAGTAATACTACGTAAACTTTTCTTTGAAACATCGTGATTCTCCACCCTGGGAACAATGGGCTATTACCACTGCTGCAGTTTGATTCTCGCCACATCCTTCCTCATTATCTCATTCTCAACTGTTGATGATGCGACCATCATGGCTAAGCTTTCCAAATCCATTTCCGCTACCCCGTCCACGTGGCATGGGAACGATTACAGTTGTAAAGTGTGTCTCATGTTACAATGTAACCTTATTATGTTGTAATAATATTAAAGAATCATCTTGTAAGCTTTTTTAAAATGAACCACACAAAAAACTGTGATATTAGTTTTGTTTAATTTAATGAAATAAATATTATTCCTTTTACATTTTCGTCTGTTTTCTTTCGTTTTCATCCATTTTCGTCCGTTTTCTTATATCATCATATGTTTTGTTACGTAAGAAAACGTTGAGTAACGTACAAAAAACTTAAAGAATCATATGAAAATGAAAGAAAACGTAAAATAAACAGATGAAAATATAAAAATCGGACTAAAACGTAAAAACCGAAGAAAACGGAAAAAATGGACGAAAACGTAGAAAACGGACGAAAACGTAAAAACAGTTGAAAAACCGACGAAAACATACAAAAACGAAAGAAATCGGACGAAAACGTAAAAAATAGACGAAAACGTAAAAAACGGATGAAAACGTAAAAAAATGGTGAAAACGTAAGAAAACGGACGAAAAATTAAAAAAGGATGAGAAAGTAAAAAACGGATGAATACGTAAAAAACAGATGAAAATGTAAAAAAACGGACGAAAACATAAAAAACCAAACGTAAACGAAATAAAGTAGATGAAAACTTAAGAAAAGGAGTGTAAATGTAAAAAAAATGGACGAAAGCGTAAAAATAGGGGCAAAAACGTAAAAACGAGCAAAAACGTAAAAAAAGCGGATGAAAACATAAAAAACAGAAGGAACGTTAAAGAGATGTAAGATATTAAGAAAGAGATGCAGGGTTTGTGAAAGAATAAGTAAGAAGTGAAAGATAATGTGTGAAATTTAGAAGATGAAATAAGTAAAAATAAGCACTTGTGTCAAAAATAAAACATACACAAACATCTGCCCTCCTGCAAACAAAAGAAGTTAAAAAAAGAAAAAAAAATTACTTATCGGGAAAACAAACGACACCTAAAACGCGTTTTGTCTTTTGATTTGCTCCCCGCACTATGCCCATTTTTTCACCTCCATATTAATTGAAGTCTTCGTTAGCTAGTCAAACTAGAGGGCTATTCAATTTGATATTTTGCGATTTGAATTGAAGTAATACTACGTAAAGTTTTCTTTGAAACATCGTGATTCTCCACCCTTGGGAACAATGGGCTATCACCATTTCTTTGCCGCAATGATTCTCGGCCTCATCCTTCCTCATTATCTCATTCTCAACATTGATGATGCGACCATCATGGCTAAGCTTTCTAAATCCATTTCCGCCACCCCGTCCACGTGGCATTGGAACGATTACGCTTGTAAAGTGTGTCTCATGTTACAATGTAACCTTATTATGTTGTAATAATATTAAAGAATCATCTTGTAAGCTTTTTTAAAAGGAACCACACAAAAAACTGTGATATTAGTTTTGTTTAATTTAATGAAATAAATATTATTCCTTTTACATTTTCGTCTGTTTTCTTTCGTTTTCATCCATTTTCGTCCGTTTTCTTATATCATCATATGTTTTGTTACGTAAGAAAACGTTGAATAACGTACAAAAAACTTATAAAATCATATGAAATGAATGAAAACGTAAAATAAACAGACGAAAATATAAAAATCGGACTAAAACGTAAAAACCGAAGAAAACGTAAAAAATGGACGAAAACGTAGAAAACGGACGAAAACATAAAAACAGTTGAAAAACCGACGAAAACATACAAAAACGTAAGAAAACGGACGAAAACGTAAAAATAGACGAAACGTAAAAACGGATGAAACGTAAAAATGGTGAAAACGTAAGAAAGCGGACGAAAAATTATAAAAAGGATGAGAGCGTAAAAAGCGGATGAATACGTAAAAAGCAGACGGCGTAAAAAGGACAAAACATAAAAACAAAGCGTAAACGAAATAAAGTAGATGAAAACTTAAGAAAGGAGTGTAAGTGTAAAAAGCAAAACGTAAAAATAGGGCGGCGTAAAACAAGCAAAATGTAAAAAGCGGATGAAAACATAAAAAGCATTTTAACGTTAAAGAGATGTAAGATATTGAGAAAGAGATGCGAGGTTTGTGAAAGAAGAAATAAAGTGAAAGATAATGTAAAATTTGAAGATGAAATAAGTAAAATAAGCACTTGTGTCAAAAAAAAAAAAAAACATAACAAACATCTCGCTCCCGCAAAACAAAAGAAGTTAAAAAAGAAAAAAATATTTATCGGGAAAAACAAACGACACCTAAAACGCGTTTTGTCTTTTGATTTGGTCCCCGCAGCTATGCCCATGTTTCCACCTCCATATTAATTGAAGTATTCGTTACTAGTCAAACTAGAGGGCTATTCAAATATATATTTTGCGACTTGCATTGAAGTAATACTACGTAAACTTTTCTTTGAAACATCCGGGATTCTCCACCCTTGGAAACAATGGGCTATCACCACTGCTGCAGTTTGATTCTCGGCCTCACATCCTTCCTCATTATCTCATTCTCAACTGTTGATGATGCAGCCATCATGGCTAAGCTTTCCAAATCCATTTCCGCTACCCCGTCCACGTGGCATGGGAACTATTACAGTTGTAAAGTGTGTCTCATGTTACAATGTAACCTTATTATGTTGTAATAGTATTAAAGAATCATCTTGTAAGCTTTTTTAAAATGAACCACAAAAAAAACTGTGACATTAGTTTTGTTTAATTTAATGAAATAAATATTATTCCTTTTTTAAATGCATTTCTTTCGTTTCATCCATTTTCGCTGCATTTTCTTATATCATCATATGTTTTGTTACGAAGAAAACGTTGAATAACGCATAAAAACTTATAAAATCATATGAAAATGAATGAAAACGAAAATAAATGCATTTAAAATATAAAATCGGACTAAAACGTAAAACCAAGAAAACGTAAAAATGGACCAAAAACGTGAAAACGGACGAAACGTAAAAGCAGGTTGAAAACCGACGAAAACATACAAAAACGTAAGAAAACGGACGAAAACGTAAAAAATAGACGAAAACGTAAAAAACGGATGAAAACGTAAAAAAAATGGTGAAAACGTAAGAAAACGGACGAAAAATTTAAAAAAAAAGATGAGAACGTAAAAAACGGATGAATACGTAAAAAGCGATTTAAACGTAAAAAGCGAACGAAACATAAAAACCAAACGTAAACGAAATAAAGTAGATGAAAACTTAAGAAAAGGAGTGTAAATGTAAAAAGACGGACGAAAACGTAAAAATATGAGCGAAAACGTAAAACGAGCAAAACGTAAAAAGTGGATGAAAACATAGAAAGCGATTTAACGTTAAAGAGATGTAAGATATTGAGAAAGAGATCACGGGGTTTGTGAAAGACAAGTAAGAAGTGAAAGATAATGTCGAAATTTGAAGATGAAATAAGTAAAAATAAGCACTTGTGTTAAAAAAAAAAAAAAAAAAACATACACAAACATCCGCCTCCCGCAAACAAAAGAAGTTAAAAAAGAAAAAATACTTATCGGGAAAACAAACGACACCTAAAACGCGTTTTGTCTTTTGATTTGGTCCCCGCTGCTATGCCCTTTTTTCCACCTCCATATTAATTGAAGTCTTCGTTAGCTAGTCAAACTAGAGGGCTATTCAGCAGTATATTTTGCGACTTGAATTGAAGTAATACTACGTAAACTTTTCTTTGAAACATCAGGGATTTTCCACCCTTGGGAACAATGGGCTATCACCACTGCTGCAGTCGATTCTCGGCCTCACATCCTTCCTCATTATCTCATTCTCAACTGTTGATGATGCAGCCATCATGGCTAAGCTTTCCAAATCCATTTCGCTACCCCGCCCACGTGGCATGGGAACGATTACAGGTTGTAAAGTGTGTCTCATGTAACAAAGTAACCTTATTATGTTGTAATAATATTAAAGAATCATCTTGTAAGCTTTTTAAAATGAACCACAAAAAAAGCGTGATATTAGTTTTGTTTAATTTAATGAAATAAATATTATTCCTTTTACATTTTAAATGTTTTCTTTCGTTTCGTCCATTTTCGTCCGCTTTCTTATATCATCATATGTTTTGTTACGTAAGAAAACGTTGAATAACGTACAAAAAACTTATAAAATCATATGAAAATGAATGAAAACGTAAAATAAACAGACGAAAATATAAAAATCGGACTAAAACGTAAGAACCGAAGAAAACGTAAAAAATGGACGAAAACGTAGAAAACGGACGAAAACGTAAAAACAGTTGAAAAACCGACAAAAACATACATAAACGTAAGAAAACGGAAGAAAACGTAAAAAATAGACGAAAACGTAAAAAACGGATGAAAACGTAAAAAAATTGGTGAAAACGTAAAAAAATTTGTGAAAACGTAAGAAAACGGACGAAAAATTAAGAAAAAAAGGATGAGAATTTAAAAAACGGATGAATATGTAAAAAACAGACGAAAACTTAAAAAACCGGACGAAAACATAAAAAAACCAAACGTAAACGAAACAAAGTAGATGAAAACTTAAGAAAAGGAGTGTAAATGTAAAAAAACGGACGAAAACGTAAAAATATGGGCGAAAACGTAAAAACGAGCAAAAACGTAAAAAAAGCAGATGAAAACATAAAAAACAGATGGAACGTTAAAGAGATGTAAGATATTGAGAAAGAGATGCAGGGTTTGTGAAAGAAGAAATAAGAAGTGAAAGATAATGTCTCAAATTTAGAAAATGAAATAAGTAAAAATAAGCACTTGTGTCAAAAAAAAAAAAAAAAAAACATACACAAACATCTGCCCTCCTGCATATAAAAGAAGTTAAAAAAAGAAAAAAAAAAAATACTTATCGGGAAAAACAAACGACACCTAAAACGCGTTTTGTCTTTTGATTTGGTCCCCGCAGCTATGCCCATTTTTCCACCTCCATATTAATTGAAGTCTTCGTTAGCTAGTCAAACTAGAGGGCTATTCAAATATATATTTTGCGACTTGCATTGAAGTAATAGTGCGTAAACTTTTATTTGAAACATCAGGGATTCTCCACCCTTGGAAACAATGGGCTATCACCACTGGTGTGGCTTGATTCTCGGCCTCACATCCTTCCTCGTTATCTCATTCTCAACTGCTGATGATGCAGCCATCATGGCTAAGCTTTCCACATCCATTTCCCCTACCCCGTCCAATGAAAATGTTCCCCAATATAATATGCCCGACAGTGTGTCTGGTGGTTGGGTTGGTTTGGCTATTGGTCTTGTGATTAGTGGTGTTATATTTGTTATCGGGGTTGTGTATTACAAGTTTTATAGAGTTAGTCCTAGCAAATTACAAAGTAAAATCAGTGTAGATCATAGCGAGATTCCTTCATCCAAAAGTGGTAATTTGATGATTTCAGTTCAAGTGCTTCAGCAAGTCACGGATAATTTCAGTGACGAGAAGGAGTTGGGAAGAGGTGGATTTGCAGTCGTTTACAAAGGCGAGTTTGATGATGGGACTACGATTGCTGTCAAGAGGATGAAAACTGGTATGAAGGAAACAAAAGGGATGAATGAGTTTGAAGCGGAGATTGCTGTACTAACGAAAGTTAGGCATAGACATCTTGTTGCTCTTCTTGGTTATTGTGCCAATGATAACGAGAGGCTTTTGGTGTACGAATACATGCCACAAGGAACGTTAAGTCAGCATTTGTTTAAATGGAGAGAACAAAAGGGTCTTCCTCTTAGTTGGAAACAAAGGGTTACGATTGCTTTAGATGTGGGAAGAGGGGTTGAGTATCTGCACAGTTTGGCACAACAAAGCTTTATTCATCGAGACTTGAAGCCGGCTAACATCCTTCTTGGTGATGACATGAGAGCAAAGGTTGCTGATTTCGGTCTAGTTAAGAATGCACCTGTTGGGAAGTACTCTATCGAGACAAGATTGGCAGGGACTTTCGGGTATATGGCACCAGAGTATTCTGGTGAGAACTACCACCTTCCCTTTTCTACTTCTATATTCCTTTATTATGTTTGTTATTATCATCTCAATATAAATTGCGGTGTTCTAAAATTCAAACATTTTTCTGGTCAAAACAGCAACTGGGAGGGTGACGACAAAGGTGGATGTTTACTCGTTTGGGGTAGTCTTAATGCAGTTGATTACTTGCCGAAAAGCACTAGATAAAACTATGCCAGAGAGTTGTCAATTACTGGCTGCCTGGTTTCGAAGGGTACCTGTCACCAAGGAAAACATGGTAAAATATGTAGACAAAGCCCTCGATACTAATGATAACGAAACACTTGAAAGCATCTTCAAGGTGGCTGAACTGGCAAAACACTGCACTACAGTTGAGCCGTTTCATAGACCTGACATGTGTCATGTTGTTAACGTACTGGGTCCTCTTTTTGAACAATGGAGACCCTTACCACAAGAACAAGAAAAAACTTATTATCGCACCCATGCGAGCCTTCCTCAAGCTCTTCAAGATGATGATGATATCTATAGCACGATAGATGTCTTCCAGCCAAACTCATTCTAGCCTCTTTAGACGCACTTTATTCACAAGATTGTCGGTAGTGAAGAAAAAAAGTCAACTGAAAGCAACATTCGAGCCATGAAAGAACAAATTATCATATACAGGTTCTCACTTTTGTTATGTTCTTTAATTTATCATAAATTTCTTTGTATGTCGCTGAAGGAGAATTTTCAGGACGTAGATTTGATAAATTATGGTCATCTATAATTAATCTATCTGTAACTTTGTTATTAAGTTAATATGCTATATATATGCTCATGGGAAATTCTCGCAATGACCTAAAGGAAATCCGATAAGCACACAAACACAAAACACGGGGACTTAAACTTGTTGGGTCGATTTGGGGTTGTTTTAAGTCCGTAGATAATTACAAACATAGAACCCTCTCTAAAATATTTAATACCCGTAAAACTCTGTATATGCTTCGTTCAGGTCCTATACAAGAGAAAATTCCATAATACTAAGGGGTCAAGTCTTTGGACCTAGCAGCCTTTTCTTCTAGTTATACCATAAACATTTCACTTGGGGTTGTGATCCACAATTCCAGTTTGGGTCGTAAAACCATTCGGGACATTTACAAACTTTAAAACTCATATATGGGTGGGAAGAAAGATATGCTAGTTTCTTGTGTTTAGCTGATAATCCATGCATATTCATCAAGGAGAATAAAACTAAATAGGGAACCTTTATTTCAAGTTAAAGTACACAATTCACAATTCCATTTATCTAAAATATGTAACTCAAGTAAAACACGAAGAGCTTTAAAGTCTGTTCATGTGACCAGATTTATGGTTTAAATCCATATACCTGAAGTGCAGTCACCACCAGGATATCTCATTTCATGAGCCAAACAAGGACCCTCTGGTTTCGCTCCAAAGTCAGACATAGAAATTTGGGTTTATAGCAAGTCCACCTTTCTCGGTGTTGACATCAATCTGCAGCATGAGAGACCCTTTTATCACAACTTCTGGATAGAACTGCTTGTCCCATTTGCTAAATAACGAGTTTGTTACGCATATAGACGTTTCCCGTCTAAGCTTAGTTGTATCATTTGTGGCCCTTCTAGCAATGGGTGTCCCTAAATGAAATAATCATAAGGAGTTTAAAGTTTTAAACGATGCATGAATTGTATAGATGGTTCACGTGTGTGAACAATTAACAAAAAAATACACTCTATTTGATCCATTTGGTCAGCCCATTAGACACCAGACCCAATACAGCCCTGGCCTAGTTTTGTGAATAATAACACCCCATCCATTAATTAGTTCGACAGATACTTTACTTTGCCTATCATTTCATTTCAGTGACGACATTGTTCGATCTACTGAAAAAAAAAAAAAAAAAAAGAAAAAAAATTATAATGACTTTCACAAAACTATGATTGGTTTAGGTTTCTAAGGCCTAACACAGATTATTAAATAACATAACGCGATTGTTTCTAAACTCATCTAGCGCTTGTTGATATATATTTTCCTACGTATGTCGCATATAATCGGAAGTTTTTCAATATGTATTAAAATATAACTGATGCTTATTTCTGGTAGTATAAACATTTAGTTGCTTGAATACAGAGTTTAAATTGCCAAAAGGTCCACATTCACATGCAATGACGCAATTTTAGCAAAAAAATAAGGATGGTTGGTACCAAATCCTGACTCATTAAAAGTCTACGTAACTTGACACATGAACTTTGAATGAAACAACATCAGGCCGGTTGAATAAACGTCTGTTTTCAACGTGACGAATTACTACGTAGTCCTTATCCTTATATTCTCCACATACAAGCCAACTCCACCCTTGGAAAAAATGGCCTATCACCACTTTTTCCGCTTGATCCTCAGCCTCACTTCATTCCTCCTTCCGTCATTCTCAATCGCTGATGATGCAGCCATCATGGCTAAGCTTTCTGCGTCCATTTCCATTACCCCATCCAACTCGAATGGGACCAATTTCTGTGAAAGGGAAGGAATCTCTTGGGACAGCAATAACAGTGTTACCGCAATCAATCTTTCATCTAAATCCCTCACTGGAACCCTACCATCTGACCTCAACAGCCTGGCAGTGCTCTGAACTCTAACTTCCAATGCAACTAATTATCAGGTGCCTTACCTACTTTAGATCACATTTTTTTTGGTAAAAGATCAAAAGACCCGGTAAATATATTACTCCAAAAAACATTTAAGTGCAATGGATATGGGTGAATCCCGTATCTCAGCTTGTTACATAGACGGAAAAGCTTACATAACAAGATACTTCTATTCCCTAAACAAGAAAATAAACCACTACTCAAAAGATAACATTAGACTCTACGAAAACAAAATTATTTCTAACAAGGCCTTGGTGCTTGATACCATACATATCATAAAAGCATCCAAGTCCTTGAATATCGTGAGACATGCTTCGCATAGTCATTATAATCATAGTAATCATAATCATCTCCATGATCGTGACCACCACCAAATAGGTTCACCGACTCATCAAAAGTGTTCACAACCTCCTCTGCATCACCGTCTCGAATCAACAATCTCTCTCACATTAAAGAATGGGTTAGCCTCTTAGTAGAAGAAGTAGACGGAGAAAAGGAAGAACTAGACTTACTAGCCGCGGCCTGCACCTTCTCTTTCACAACACTCACAAGCGGTTCTTGTGATACATTACTGGTATTTTGAGACACATCCACCTTAGCTCCCTTTTTATTACCCGGACAATCTACCTTTTTAAAAGGATGACCATCATCATCCACAAGAGTAGTTTTCCTATCAATATTTAGCTTTTCAAGCTCCACAATTTTCTCAACAATACGAGTAAGATCAACCTCCTTAGCTTCCATTGTACTTCCAGAAACCAACTCAGCCCCATCCTTAGCCACGACATCAGTAGGAATGCCACATTCATCAGTATCGATCATATTAAGAGCATCAAAGAGATTCGATGTATCAATCTTGGTCCCACTCGTACTAGCCACTTTAGTGGTCTTCTTCTTTGTACCATCCCCCTTCTTGGGCTCATCCCCATGTAGTCGGTTCACAAAGTAAAGAAACCGATCATCCAGTGAAATTAGGAAATCTGTAATAAGTCCTGGCATTTTTTGGGCCTTCACTGGTTTCACCTTCATTGCCACCTACATTACAAAGTTTATTACACCTTTTTTTATGATATACTGTATATGATTAGATGTGTACCTCGTGGCTCCATATTCATCTAAGTTCTTGAAAAAACGCACCATGTTGCTACTTAATGTGTTATTTTTATGGATATAAATTAGTAGACGTGAGTTAGGATCGAACTCGAGACCACGGGATTGCACACTTTACGTATGAGAATTAAAGTTAAATAATTAAATATAAACGTTGTATTTATTTATTTATTAAACGAAATAACTAACGGACGTTAAGTAATTACTGTAATGGACTAACGGTCGTTAAATGTATTTGGAAAAGGACTAGAATGCAAAAGTTGGGAAGGTTCCGGAATCCCCTTGGGGATGTGTGAACCGATCGGCCAAGGAGGACCCAAACCCAACCCACATCAAACTCAAACTTGTCCACCAAGTTTAGTTTAGTATATATACAAGGCTAGGGGTCTTGTGTTTTGCATCTCTTGTACTCATAAGCTAAAACCCTAAAACGTTTGTGTGTGTTTTATGCTCAAACCGATCGGCCACCTCCTTTAGGGTGTCGATCCTCAACCTTTTTCCAAAACAAGTTATTTGGTTTAATAAAACTAGCATTATTTTAATTTGTTTTAGTACGTGTGTACAAGAACGTGATAATAACACATTATTGTTATTATTCTTGGATTGAATTACAAAATGGTAAGGGGTAATTCATATAATCCTAATTAAATCAAATTAGGGTTCTTCCATTGCTAGTTTGTGGATTTGATTCTTGTTCGCTAGAATCAAGAAAAGGCACGATATTCTTTTATGTTAATTAATTGTTCATTAATAAATCCTATACGCCCGCTTGAATACTTTGATGTTTTGTGGTTATTTATTTGAATGTCATGTTATTTAATTCCAACAAAGGCATCACGAGTCATTGGTTTTAATGAGTAATTAATTACATAAACGCGTAATAAAACAAATAATTGTATGTTGTTTGATATGTTAATCTAGGGTTTATGTTTATTATTGTTTGGTCGATTTTTTTATGAATTGGGCGCACTATTTTTTTATGTCGACACATACATAAATTTTTTAGGGTTTTGAAAATTGTTTGCTAACCTTATTAAAACCTAGAATTAATATATTAGTTACGTGATTAATTCATGAATAATTTGTTATGTGTCATGGAATTTTTTATATGCGATCTTGTGACTATTTGTATAATTGTTATGATGTATCCATGATTATACATGCATGTTAGTCATGGATAAGCTTTGATATTGTTTAATTGTTAAGAAATATTTATTTACGATAAATCTTGAATTGGGGAAGACTCCAATTGTATATATTAATGAATCAATTATGTGCAATTTGGTATATTATTAATTATGGGTTTACGCAATCGATTCTTCGATGTATGTGGCTCACTCTCAATTGAGAGAGTGAAAGCCCTAATTAATATATACATTAATTTAACCTATATATTGATTGTTAATAGAGTTTTATCGAATAAGTTGCATGTGGCTACTTGTTTACACGTATAAATTGTTTATTATGTGCGCATTGTTTTTTAGTAGTTTATTTTTTATTTGTTACTTGTTTGTTTATTATGTTAGACAGTTTTAAGCAAAGGGTAATTTTGAATAGAAAAATAATACGGACTAAACAATGGCGAAATTTGATTTGTTTTGGAAGAGTTAAGTTTTCAATAGTTAATTGATTGGTGACTTTGGTACAAATAGTCCGAACGGCTCACCCACTAGAATGAACTATAAAGGGTTAATAAAGAAGTGCATACAACACATCGAAAGGATGTCTTAGGTTATGCTTTAACACCGGTCCTCTCGCCTCCAGAAGTTCGAATGGAGCTACTTAGTAAGCCATAAAATGTGCAAACTCATCTTAAGGGCGAATTAGTTTTAATTCCATGCGCCACTTCGGTGGTAATTACCCGAAACACTAAGTGTTTACACTTATGCAAAAGTACGGTATAATGGACGTTAATTTCCTTGATTGGTGAACCCAATACCTCAATCAAAACTTTGATAATTTGATCTTTTTGAATTGGTAATAAAAAGTTTTTTATTAAATTTATGCTACAAGATGAATGCATGACATCTTTATACATATTTGATTTGACCACATAAAATCAAAACTAGTACCCTTTTAAAATTAAGTTATATGCCATCTAATTAAAAGGAACACTTGAAGTTGCAATTTACGTCATGACAGTACTTGGCGAGATTGTGATGGAGAGGTAAATCTTTATGTAAAGTCAGACCTTACATGAACATGTTTGCCGTTCTTTAAGTTAGACACTTAAGTTGAGTAGGAAGTGAGACCTGGACTCAAGGCATAAGATGGGATGAAACATGTTTATATTTGCAATAGCGTTGGAAAATATAAATCCCATAATGATCTAGGAATTGGAAATTGTTTGCCAATTATTGTTTGATAGATTACCTTATTATGTGCTTTCGTTACTAGCAGATCAACTGATGTAATGGAACTACGATAATTTGGATCCTAGTTTTCGAGAAAATTCTATGGTTATATGAATATTACCTTGGGTATTTTATTTTCGTGAAAAGTTTAATTATCGAAAATACTAAAATTGAATTTTGCTAATTCTTTAAATGTATTAATGCAACATTAAATCGTATACGTAGGTGATTCTTGTATTGGTAAATTGATCTACACCTGTAAGGGTTTTTTGGTAGAGTAAACTTTGCTAAATGAATTAACCTAGTCCTCTTTTCATAATAAAGAGTGAGATTCAATTCTATTCCTTTTCATGAATGAAGAAAGGTATGATAGGACAATTAGAATTGTCTAAATTCTAAATACATAACTCAGTAAGCAAATTTTAATAGTTAAGAAAATTGCATATTTCGAAAGTTATTAAATTAGAAGCTAGACTAATTCTCGTATAATTGGTAAAAGACAAACTAGCTTATTTTATCTAGTTGTTTTGTTTTGACCATTTAAAAGTACTACTTACAATTGTTGGAATAGTAGAACTATTAAGAAAGAAATTGCATGCCAAATTTTTCAAGTTAATAGCATTGATGGATAGTTCATCATCTACATAGTAGAATACACTCTTTTAGTACATAAGTAATTGTTATGTATGGACTTTATCAAAAGTGTATGGAAGTAAATAGAACACTATTTTCTTTCACTGGTTAATGAAACACTTACAATGTTGTCAAATCCAGTGGGAGTATTGTGTTGTTATTACTGAATAAAGAATTAATGTAATGATCTCTAATTCAGTGGGAGTTACAAGCTTTGTCATCTTGGTAGTAACCCAGATTATCTCTAGAATGTCTTAAGCTAATTACTTTCCACTTGTAGATACTTATGTTTTCAAGGATAGTCATGTACGTTTCCTTATTAGACAATGAAGTGGTTCTACATCTACTAGTTATGCTAATATCAATTACACAATCATATTAGTTATATAAACAAATATATGTCGTGTTGTTTATCTGCTACATGACGTTGTTCCATGCACAAGTGGGAGAAATCTATATTGTGTGCAAGGTACAACATATAAGTATATGATTTAACGAATTCTCTTGACTGCAAGGTAAGAGACTAACATTCTAATATAACTTGAAAATATCTAATTCAAGAAACACTTGGTGTTGCAATTTACGTCATGTCAGAACTTGACGAGATTGCAACAACAAAGTAAATCTCTATGTGAAGTCAGACCTTGCATGGACATATTTGCAGTTTCTAAATTAGACAAATATTTAGAATATGTGTCAAGATGATGGATATAAGACTACTTCAAATTAAATATTTATGTATTTTTAGAATGACATAAATAAATGAAGTAATCTAATACTACTTTAATTTGTATATTTATGAATTTTGAATGACATAAATAAATGAATAAATAATGTAGTCCTACATTATTGTGAAGTAAATAAATTAACTTGAAATTACTATTGAAACCAAGAGTTGTGTTCATAATTACTTTAGTTAAACATGTTTATGATTCATTGTAAAGACATAAACATAAAGTCTTTTAAGACTTATAATAAAGTAAGACGTTAACTTGTTATGTTTTTTAATTAAGACATATACAAGAAGTCATTGAGGTGATCAATGATTTATAACGTATAATGGGATTATAACAGTTTATGTTTCTTAATGAGACATGGATATGAAGTGACTTGGTTAAAAGGTACTTGTGTTATAAAGAATGTAATTGGCTTGGAAAGTCTATTATACCATTAAGTTGACTTAGTTGGTAAATAGGTAAGCCAATAGGAATATGTTTATCTTATATATTGTTAGATTGTCTTACAATATTAATTCTAATGAATACCACAAGTTGATGGTATGTTCAGCTAGGAGAATCAAACTCTATTTGATTTGTTTGATTCAAGATAACCATAACTTCTTTCTTAAAAAGTAACAAGGTTAGAATATTGAGTATGGATTGAATATACTCAATATGACTCCAACCTAGAAGATTGATAAAACACCATTTTATTATGGAATGTGATGGATCACATTAAGTTTTAAAATTGAAGATTCTGAATTTGTTAAACTACTTATGAATAGGTTATTAACAAAGTAAAGTTAGGAATTATCAATGTGTATTTGTAATGTCCCAAAAAGAGAACAATGTAGTTTTGCACTAACTGCTAAGTATATATAGATAGTTTATATATTACAAAAGGCAAGTGGGAGTTTTTCTATCTTGAAAGATAAAATTACAAGATACATAATCTTCTAAAACACACTAGTAAATATCATGATGAGGTTAGACATGTAAATGATAGACCTCAAGATGATGGAATTTTCATTCATAGATCTGCAAGGATATCTCGATATTTGATTTATATGTCGAGAAGAACATGAGTTCTGATTATAGTAAACCCGATAATCATTATGATGGATTACCAAATATTGAATTGGGTAAATTACTCATACTATGAATGTTAAAGATGTTGTCCATAAAGATAATCAATTTTGGAAATTTGGTTTATCTTAATAGTTAGACTAGAGAATAGAAATGAGTTTCTTCAAAGAGATGAAAAACCCTAGTGGTTTGAATTTCTATGTAGAAATCATATGGACTATATTGTACACATATTTAATGCATGTTTTATGACAAGATTATTAATCATGCTTAAGCAATTAATTATGATTGAATATTCTTTTCTATACACATTAAACATATAAAGATGATAATGGTCATACTTGTTTTCATTAATAAGAAATATGACAATGGAATGTCAAAACTCTTTTTTGAAAAATTACTTGAGCGAGGACGGTAAGTAATCGAAAGGTTTTTTGAATTCATATAATCTTTGGTAGTGTACGAAGTGCAATAATTCATGAATGGATAAATGCATGCATCTATGAAATTATTCTTATATTTAATTATTAAATTCTAGTTTTGATTTATAATTGAAATAAGATAAATTTTAAGTATTCCTGAAAGCTAGTGGGAGTATTATGTTAAGGTTTTAAATCTTATATGTTGTATAACATATGAGAAGTAACATTCCTTGAAAGCTAAATGTTAAGTCTTAGATTGGAATGAAACTTCATTTCTAAGATTTAAGAATTAAAACATACAACCTTGGAATATATGTTTATTATTAATAAACATGTGCAGTAAAATAAATGATTCTAATAAAACATGATATATCATTTGGGAAATGGATAAATATCTTTTGACAAGATAGAACATGAATGAAATCTAAGTTTGAAATTTAGATTCATCATGTACATCATGTTGTGTATTAAAATTGTTGTATCATTCTTGAATAAGAAGTGATTTGACAACATTGATATCTAACTAAAAGTTATTAGATAACTTGTGTAATGAATATTCTAAAAGAATTACATCCTCACCGGAATTGCTCCTAGATTCTATGGATGAACAATATGTCAAATGTTGTGCAAATTGTCATCAGCTTTAAACTTGAAAGTTAGGAAAGCATCAAACATTACACAATAAGATATTAAAATTTACGGAGTTTTAATGAGCACATTGTTGTTTGTATACAATGATGCTAGTTTAATTGAGATGACACTCAATACTAGTCATGGTAGGATTTCATCCTTGTTAATGACCATGTGAACTAGTTGTGCTACTAAGAGCACAGTTGCATTATATATTAAAAGAATAAGAATACTTTAAACTTTAAAATATTTGAAAGTTTAAATTGTCATAAATTGGTGATAGAGGATGTCACACACTTTATGAATTATTATGTGGATTGGTGAATGCACACATACAAGGACTTCACTAATTGAATTCTTGAAATAAGTATTCTCAAAATTACGATAGATCGTTGGTTGATTTATGCCTTGTCAACAAGTATGATTGTCATTACTTGAGGCATAATTCATCAACCGGAATTTTCATGCATTGATCTATTTAGTATTTGGATAAAGGATGTTAAACAATTGTTATAATAAATCAAATACTTGGTATGTTTGATTTTATAATATATTGTATCATATATTTGCATGTTTAATCCGTGAGTAAATTTATTTATTCTAAATCGTCCGTTGTCAATTAATGATATGAGAGTATCATTAAACTAAGACAAATATGAGAGATATGGTAGAATATACTTGAAAGTATATTGATGAGAATGCATACCAATTTCAGATGATATTCAATGAATTGAATATAAGATTTATCCCAACTACATAATTTACTTTGTGGATATTGTTATAAGTAAATTATGAATAGTTATCCTCGGACTTGAGATACCGTATAAGTGTCATGAATGTAGTGCATTTACGTGGAGCAACTTAACGCTATACGTGAATCGGTAGTCATAAGGGTTGTTTTCGTAAATGTTACAAAGTTTGTGGGTTATTCTCGTAGTCAAGATATAATTTGTTCCTTCAAATTTATTTGGAGTTTAATATCATTGGGCCCTCGTAGGGTTGACAAGATGTTTGTGCAGCACCCAAAATCTCCCTAAATATGTTTAGAAGATTTGGTAATCTTGGTCAATCATTTACAACGAAAAATGAATAGTTTTATAAAGAATGACTTAATTCCATATCTTTATTTAACGTGGTATTAGAAACAAAAGGATAATAATAATGAGAAATCATTAAAAGGTTTTCCGTGAGCCTTACTCGAGTTGTACTAGAGGCATCAAGTGTTGCTAGACGCTAACCGATGTGATCATTCTATTAAGATATATCCAAGTGGAGTCGTTAGTTTTATGGATATAAATTAGTAGACGTGAGTTAGGATCGAACTCGAGACCACGGATTACACACTTTACGTATGAGAATTAAAGTTAAATAATTAAATATAAACGTTGTATTTATTTATTTATTAAACAAAATAACTAACGGACGTTAAGTAATTACAGAATGGACTAACGGTCGTTAAATGTATTTGGAAAAGGACTAGAATGCAAAAGTTGGAAGGTTCCTAATCCCCGGGATGTGTGAACCGATCGCCAAGGAGGACCCAAACCCAACCCACATCAAACTCAAACTTGTCCACCAAGTTTAGTTTAGTATATATACAAGGCAAGGGGTCTTGTGTTTTGCATCTCTTGTACTCATAAGCTAAAACCCTAAAACGTTTGTGTATGTTTTGTGCTCAAACCGATCGGCCACCTCCTTTAGGGTGTCGATCCTCAACCTTTTTCCAAAACAAGTTATTTGGTTTAATAAAACTAGCATTACTTTAATTTGTTTTAGTACGTGTGTACAAGAACGTGGTAATAACACATTATTGTTATTATTCTTGGATTGAATTACAAAATGGTAAGGGGTAATTCATATAATCCTAATTAAATCAAATTAGAGTTCTTCCATTACTAGTTTGTGGATTTGATTCTTGTTCGGCTAGAATCAAGAAAATGTACGCATATTCTTTTATGTTAATTAATTGTTCATTAATAAATCATATACGCTTCCGCTTGAATACTTTGATGTTTTGTGGTTATTTATTTGAATGTCATGTTATTTTAATTCCAACATAATGCACATCCAACAAACCCTGTATCTTTTGTCGGGTCGTGCAAAAACCTTATATGTGAATAACTAACACAACGTGGATTCATGAATACTATATCTTAAACCGGTTTATCCGAAAATTCATTTATTATTGTAATAAAGTATTTAATAATGTAGTAGATTATGACACACTAATTATTAAGAAAAGATATAGTAATGGTTCATCCTACTCCAACACCCCATGATTTCCTTCCCAACACCCCATAGACCAATCATTGGGACCAATCATTGGGCCAATGATTGATTCTTTTTTTTTTTTTTTTTTTTTTTTTGTATTGTTTTATTATTTATTTGTGTAGTGTATATATATAGTGTGTATTTATTTGTGTAGTATTTTATATGTAAGAGTGTATTTATTTGTGTAGTGTTTTTATATGTAGATTATATTTATTTGTGTAGTGTTTTTACGTTAAAACATTAAAACATTAGACATTAAAACATTAAACAAGTACAACAACAAATGTTGCTAATATTACAACGAAATCTACTCTACATGAAGATTATTAATGTCATCTATAAGCTCATAGAGTATTCCACTCGACTGACATGCGTGATCAACTGGATTTCTTGCCAATTCCAGTGATGCCTCCAACGTCTTTATTCTTGCCTTCAACAAATTGTTTGAGCCAATAGCATGGTGATCGTTTTATCTTTAGTTTCGCAGTTTGAGCACTGCGTTGAAGAAGAGGCTTGACCAAAGTACTTTTGTTGAAATATTTCCTTCCACATGAAGTATCGAAACCCATATTCTTCGGTCCCCATTGTTACATGATGAAACAATTATAAGAAATGTATTCTAAACAAACAAGTTATTGATATATTTACGTAAATAAGCAAACGTTTAATTATTTACCTTTGACAAAGGACATGCATAATACTTGCACCACAAGTTTTGGGCAATTGGGATGTTCTTTCAATTATAACCATCGCCGACAACGACACAAGAAAGGATTTTCTTGTTGCATCCGCCAAAAGAATTTGTATAATTATTCACAACATAAATCAAGAATATCATGGTTAAAAAATTAGAAGCTTGAATACATAAATAACCAATCTTGTTATAGATTAATAGTTGATACATGGTTCACAAAATCACAATATAACTAAAACTAAGATCAATCACGCCCGAGGCGTAGTCGCCCAATGATGCTTGCCATCATCCCACACTTAAACTGCCTCCTTAATCCGCAATCTCTCGCTCGTTGCCAACGCGAGACGATCAGTAACAAAAGATGAGGAAGAACCGAGCAGAGCGTAATCTGTAATAAAAGATGACGAGTCGTTTACTATAAATCAAGAATCGCCTATACATGTTTTGTCATTTACAATATAAATCGAATCGTCTATACATGTTTTGTCATTTACAATATAAATCAATAATCGTTTTCACGTCTTTCTAAACATGCTCTGTCGTTGAGTAAACATATGTGCCCATCTCGCGGCCACGTCATTTCTGAACCATCTCCATTGTGGGTGAGTATACGGGAGTGGTGAGTTTTCATCAAAAACCGCAAAAATTATCAGGCTCTTGAGTATTTCGGACAACAGGCCAGGGAACGCTTAGTGTTCTCCAAAAATTATCAACAAAACCAAGCGGAATAGGCAATCCTGTATTTGAAAAAAGGAACTAACTTACTTTCTTTTAATCGCATGGCCTATGAAAAACCATGGAACGAGTCTACAAAATCATGATTATGCCTTGGACACTTAACCCTCAATATCCAACCAGTTCGACCTTTTATAAATTTCGCCAGTAATCTGAATGGGCAATTAATTTTAGCGGTACTAGTCTGCCGTTCAAGTTCATCTTCTAAACCTTCACGTGCAGACGTCCCATGTCTAGAACACAATAATTCGATAGAGTACTTATAGCCCCTATCTGTTTTAGCTCTTTCTTTAACAATAAGAAAACCAATCGATTCAGCAGTAGATTGCACCCAATCGCTTAAAGCAACTTCAAGATCAACACCTAAAAATAAAAACACAAAACTTTTACAACTTTTATTTTTAACAAACTTTTATAAAAAATACAACTTTATTTATTGTTACATTTTTTTACAAACTTTTATATTAGTTTAATTTTTAAAAAACTAATACAACTAATACTATTTTATTATAAAGTTTATAAAATTTGTATAAAAAACTAATACAATATTATGGGTATAAAAACCCCCACCCTCACTCATTCTCTCACTTTACACACACACCACTCTCTCTCTTCTCTCTCTTTAAAAATCCGGCGACCGAAAAACCTTTCCGCCGTCTTCTCCGACCAATATTCTGGTCACGCACCATCGGAACTTTTCACCCCATATACCAAACGATAGATCGGGAAAAGGTGATCATTTTAACATAGGGCACGCGCGGTATTTCTCACCGACGCGCCCTAGATCTAAAGTTTTAGATTCGGGTTTTTGAGTTTTTGTTGTGCATGTTTCTACCGTGGTTATCCACGCGTAGACCCGTGCTTATCTTGTGTTTTTATGGTTGTTAGACATGGTTTTCGTGATGTTTACTTGGGTCCTTGTGGAACGGTCGAAGGTTTTGATTCTTGTGGGGTTGTTTTGGCCATACACCGTACGACAGTGGTAGTTTTTGTTGTTGGTTTGAGTAACCGACACGGTAACCGAGGTTACCGTGCCTTGGGTTGATGTTGTTGTTGGTATTCTTGAGGCTTGGGTGTCTTTCTTTAGTATGTTTTTTTTTTAATATTTTTATTTAATTTTTTTTCGCTAATAAGTTTTTATTAAGTTGTATTTATAAACTTATTTTTTTTCTAAAAAATATGTAGTTTTTTATAAATTCGAGTTTTTATTTATTTATAAATTTGACTTTTTTTTTGGTTTTTAATGAATCGATTTCTTTTATATAAAATTGGTTTTTGTTAAATCATTTTTGTTTTTCTAATAAATCTTGTTTTTTTTTTTTTTTTTAACATCCGATTTTTTTCAAAAGTTTTATTTATGAATCTGTTTTCATCTATTTTCGTAAGGGTTTTTTTCTAAATCCGAGTTATAGCACGAAAATCGAAAAAAACATAAGTACACTGATTGGCCAGGAGAGAGAAAACACAAACACCCCTTATATTAAAAACTATGGGGTGTTTGGGTAGTAGGACCCATAGTAATAAGTTTTTTTTTGGAAAAACGTGTCTTAGGGTCAGCCTAATTGACCCCTCTTTTGTACCAAAAATTCCACAACTTCGACCCCCATTACCCGCTATGCCCATTTTTCCACCTTCATTTTAAAGTCTTCTTTAGCTAGTCAAATATTTTGAGACTTGAAGTAATACTACGTAAAATATTTTCCACATGAACAGACTATTCACATGTATCTTTTGCTACTTGAAGTAACATTAAAATTTTCTTTGAAACATCAGGGATTCTCCACCCTTGGAAACAATGGGCTATCACCACTGCTGCAGTTTGATTCTCGGCCTCACATCCTTCCTCATTATCTCATTCTCAACTGCTGATGATGCAGCCATCATGGCTAAGCTTTCCAAATCCATTTCTCCTACCCCGTTCACGTGGGATGAGAACAATTTCTGTGCTTGGGAAGGAATTTCTTGTGACAGGGGCAGTGTTACCACAATCAGTCTTTCTTATATGTCCCTCACTGGAACCCTCCCATCTGACCTCAACAGCCTTCATAACCTTAGAACTCTAGATATACGAGGAAACTCATTATCTGGTCCGTTACCTACTCTATCTAACCTTGCTTTCCTTGAACAAGTTATACTCGATGGTAACAACTTTACTTCAATCCCATCAGACCTTTTCTATGGCCTCATTAATCTCCAGAGTTTTAGCATTTCAGGAAACTTACAGTTGTCCCCATGGAGTCTCCCTAACAACCTTACTTGGAGTACCAATTTACAAACCTTTGAAGCCATCCAAGCCAACATATACGGTACCATTCCTGACATTTTTTATTGGTTTCCTAATTTGCATGATCTCCGCCTGTCTTACAATAACCTCACTGGAAGTCTGCCTGCATCTTTTCGTGGATCACCGATTCAAACTTTATGGCTTAATAATCAGATTCAAGGCCTTTCTGGTACGCTTGATGTACTCTCTTCCATGACTCAAATTAGTCAAGTTTGGTTGGAAGGGAATGAGTTCACTGGTGCTATTCCTGAGGTGTTAACATCTTTGCCGGATCTGCAACTTCTTGATGTATCGAATAATAATCTTTCTGGGCTTGTACCTGCATTCCCATCACGGGTGAAGTTTTCAAGTGATAATAATCTCTTATTAGGGAAACGTATTCCCAATGAAAATATAAACCCAACTGATTCGTCTGGTGGTTCAGTTGGTTTGGTTATTGGTATTGTGATTAGTGGTGTTATATTTGTTATCGGGGTTATATTCTTTGTGTCTTACAAGTGTTATAGAGTTAGTCCTAGCAAATTACAAAGTGAAATGAGTGTAGAGAATTGCAGATTCCTTCATCCAAAAGTGGTAATTTGATGATTTTAGTTCAAGTGCTTCAGCAAGTCACGGATAATTTCTGTGACGAGAAGGTGTTGGGAAGAGGTGGATTTGGAGTCGTTTACAAAGGCGAGTTTGAAGATGGGACTAAGATTGCTGTCAAGAGGATGAAAACTGGTATGAAGGAAACAAAAGGGATGAATGAGTTTGAAGCGGAGATTGCTGTACTAACGAAAGTTAGGCATAAACATCTTGTTGCTCTTCTTGGTTATTGTGCCAATGATAACGAGAGGCTTTTGGTGTACGAATACATGCCACAAGGAACGTTAAGTCAGCATTTGTTTAAATGGAGAGAACAAAAGGGTCTTCCTCTTAGTTGGAAACAAAGGGTTTCGATTGCTTTAGATGTGGGAAGAGGGGTTGAGTATCTGCACAGTTTGGCACAACAAAGCTTTATTCATCAAGACTTGAAGCCAGCTAACATCCTTCTTGGTGATGACATGAGAGCAAAGGTTGCTGATTTCGGTCTAGTTAAGAATGCACCTGTTGGGAAGTACTCTATCGAGACGAGATTGGCAGGGACTTTCGGGTATATGGCACCAGAGTATTCTGGTGAGAACTACCAACTTCCCTTTTCTACTTCTGTATTCCTATATTATGTATGTTATTATCATCTCAATATAAATTGCGGTGTTCTAAAATTCAAACATTTTTTTGATCAAAACAGCAACTGGGAGGGTGACGACAAAGGTGGATGTTTACTCGTTTGGGGTAGTCTTAATGCAGTTGATTACTGGCCGAAAAGCACTAGATGAAACTATGCCATATGAGAGTTGTCAACTGGCTGCGTGGTTTCGAAGGGTACCTCTCACCAAGGAAAACATGGTAAAATATGTAGACAAAGCCCTCGATACTAATGATAACGAAACACTTGAAAGCATCTTCAAGGTGGCTGAACTGGCAAAACACTGCACTACACGTGAGCCGTTTCATAGACCTGACATGGGTTATGTTGTTAACGACAGGCCCTCTTTTTGAACAATGGAAACCCTTACGACAAGAACAAGAAAACACTTATTATCGCCGCCATATGAGCCTATCTCAAGCTCTTCAAGCTGATGATGATACCTCTAGCACGATAGATGTCTTCCAGCCAAACTCATTTTAGCCAAGAAAGAACAATGTGTCATATACAGGTTCTCACCTTTGTTACATTCTTTAATTCACCAAAAATGATCTATACTAGCTCATTAAAAATGATATATATTTCTTTGTATGTTGCTAAAGGAAAATTTTGCAGGACGTAAATTTGATAAATTATGGTCATATATAATCTGTGTGCACCTTTGTTATTAAGTTTATATGCTATATGCATATTTCATAGGAAATTCTCAATGACCAAAGAAAAGCCGATTAGCACACAAACACAAAACACATGGACTTAACTGGTTTGGCCGATTTAGGGTTATCGACTTAAATCCATGGATAATTACAAACCTAGAATCCTCTCTAAAATATTTATACCGGTAAAACTCTATCGAATATGTGGATGAAGAACTTGTTACAACTTAGGTCAGGTCCTATACCAGAGAAAATTCCATAATACTAAGGGGTCAAATCTTCAGACCTAACAGCCTTTTCGTCTAGTTATACCATAAACATTTCAATTGCGGTTGGGATCCACAATTCCAGATCGGGTCGTAAAAGTGCCTAAAACCATTAGGGTCACATACTAACTTTAAAACTCATTATATACTTCTTTTCATTATTAAAGAAATGATGGTGTGCACATTGCTTTGGGTTAGAAGTTTACCTCGCAGACATTTTTATTCTTGCTTAATCATTCTAGATCTTAAGAACTGTTCATCATGATCAATGCATATTCATCAAGGCAAATAAAACTAAATAGGGAACCTTTATTTCAAGTTAAAGTACACAATTCACAATTCCATGTATCTAAAATATGTAAATCAAGTAAAACACGAAGATCTTTAAAGTCTGTTCATGTGATCAGATTTATGGTTTAAATTCATATATCTGAAGTGCAGTCACCACCGGGGTATCTCATTTCATGAGCCAAACAAGGACCATCTGGCTCCGCTCCAAAGTCGACATAGAAATTTGGGTTTATAGCAAGCCCACCTTTCTCACTGCTTGTCCCATTTGCTGAATAACGAGTTTGTAACCGTTTCCGCCTGTTGAACTGAATCATTTGTGGTCCTCCTAGCAATTGAAATGAAAAAATCACAAAGAGTTTAAATGATGCACTTAGTTGAGTGGTGTGGTGTTAATACTATGTGGTGTATGATATTTGGATATTTTTGCTTTTAGTTGATGTTGTCCCAACTTTCTTCTTGATCGATTATAAGTTGCAATGATTTGAATAAGTAAATATATCTATTGTGATTAGCCTTGTAAATGATGTAATACATATGTTTATATAGGTTCTGAATCGGTACCAATTTAACCGACGCAACCCTTCATTGTTTCTAACAGAAATAACCGCCAAAGTTAGTTATTAACTTTGGTTTCGGCACAACTAGTCCCTAACGTTTTAAACTAAAACATAATGAGCAAATGATGAAGATTATCGGGTCACATTCTCCTCCTTAATCTTGATCGTTGCTTATTGTTAAATCTTGAACTCGAGCATTTGTCGCATCGTCGTGAACTTTAGTCTTGGTAGAGCCTTTGTTAGTATATCTGCTCTTTGTAGTTCTCACGACGTGCTCCACATTGATATGTCCATTCTCTACGCATTCTCGAATGAAATGATAGCGAATGTCGATGTGTTTACTTCTTCCATGAAAACCGGGTTCTTGACTAGTGCTATTCTTTGAAATGTTATCTACCCTCGCCATTATCTTCTTTTCTTCATCTCCGCTAATTCACTAAGTAGTCTCTTCAACCATAAGGCTTGACATGTCTTCTGCTGCAGAGCCGCCATACATTCGATTCACATGATGATAGCGCCATCGTTGGTTGCTTCGAGTACACCAAGTAATGGGTGACTCTCCAAAGTAAAATACTATTCCAAGAGTTCCTTTTCCTTGATCGTGTTGATTCCATAACTCACCGTCAGAATCTCGTAATCTTGCACCGCCTTCTTTCTTGTAAATTATGCCATGCTCCCGTGTTCCTTTGATATATCGGATTACTTGCTTTATCGCTTTAGGTGATGATCCTTCGGTCTTGCATAAATCTGCGAGTAGTCCGATCAATAACTAAGATCTGGTCTTGTATGAAGTAAGTACCTGAGACTTCCAATTAAACTTCTGTAGTAAGTTGCGTCAACTGAGTTACCATCTTCCGCATTGACCAACTTAGTACCTGGATCCATTGGTATCTTCGTATCATTACTATCCGTCATACTTGTCTCCTTTATGATCTTGTTAATATAGCATGTTTGCTTGATTGTAATCTCTCCTCCTGCCTGTGTAACTTCTATCCCAAGGTAATAAGTTAACAATCCTAAGTCGCTCATTTCAAACTTTTCTTCCATCTGGGATTTAAATACTTCTAATTCTTTTCTTGGAGTGCCCGTGATTATCAAGTCATCTACATAAACTCCAACAATAAGTGTAGAGTTCTTGTTTCGTTTTGTGTAGACTGCTTGTTCGAGATTACATTTCTTAAAGTCTAAAGACTTTAATGTTTGATCAAGCTTCACATTCCAAGCTCTTGGTGCTTGCCTTAAGCCATATAAAGCTTTAGTAAGCTTATATACTTTTCTAGAGTTTCCTTGTTGAATAAAACCTTCAGGTTATGTAACGTAGACTTCTTCCTTTAAATCTCCATGTAGGAATGCTGATTTTACATCCAAGTGATGTACTTGCCATCCATGATATGCTGCTAATGCTAATATCAACCGAACTGTCTCTATCCTAGCAACCGGTGCAAATACTTCATCGAAGTCTATCCCTTGTTCTTGTACATAACCTTTTGCTACTAAGCGTGCTTTGTATTTGATGATGTTCCTTTGCATCCCTCTTGGTCTTGTAAACCCATTTGAGTCCTATTGCCTTCGATTTTCCGCAATGTTGTAAGAGTCCATGTATTATTCTTGTTGATTGAATCCAATTCAATCTCCATGGCCTCAATCCATTTCTCGTCTGCGATGCTTCCTTGTAGTTACGGGTTCTTCTTCCAGTAAATAACAAGCTTTGTGGTTCAACTCTTCGTGCATGTCTATATATGTCGACATGTTTCAATTCACGCACGGTGTATCATCAAATTTATCTCTTGAGTTCTCTGAACTAGTAGTAGCTTCTTCTTCCTCTTCCGAGTGTGGGTCGTAATGGTATGTCACCGGTGTGATTGGTGAAACCGGATCGTGAATCGATCTTGTTCATGATACGTGTTGTCATCGTTTTCAGTTGACCGGTGTAAGGTTTTCATTGTCAACTCCGCTCACTACAAAACTAGCCCAAAAGGTGTCTTGTGTGTTCGTATCTCCTTCATCTTCGTTCCAATCCCACGGTTTTGTTTCCATAAATTTTACGTCCCTACTAACATGTTTCTTCTTGGCTATAGGGTCATATAGCCTACATGCTTTTGATCCTTCCTCTACTCCTAAGTAAACCAATGGTATGCTTCTGTCGTCCAGCTTCTTTAAGTGAGGTATCGTTATCTTTGCATAAGTCGTGCATCCAATATTTTAGGTTTTCTAGGTTTGGTTTTCTTTGTAGAGTGCCTCATATGGAGTTTTATCTATCGTGGCCCTCGTAGGTACCTTGAGTATGTAAAGGTCATGCTTAATCGCTTCCGCCCAAAAAGTTAAAGGTAACTTCATTGCTTTCATCATACTCCTTGTAGTTGATAGCACCGTCTATTCCTTCTCTCCACTACTCCATTCTCACGTGGGAGTATAGTCTCATCAACTGTCGTCTATTCCGCTTTTCCTTACAAGATCTTGTGAATTCATTTGATGTTAATTCACCACCTCTATCCGTTCTTAGCATTCTAATTTTCAACTTCATTTCCATTTCTATTTTCAGCCTAAATTCCTTGAATGTACTAAATGCCTCATCTTTCGATGTAAGAAAGTATGCCCACATAAAACGTGTACAATCGTCTACTAACAAGAAAATGAGTTTCTTGCCTGAGTATGTTGCTGGACTAATAGGACCGCAAAGGTCTCCATATATTAAGTCCAACGGGTTCTTTGATCCGAATTTGGCTCGGTTTGGAAATGGTGTTCTCTCGTGTTTTCCTAATAAACATGCGTCACAAATCGTCTCCGCATGGTTTATCCTAGGAATTCCTTCTACTAGACCTTTTCTAGTCATCTTGTTTATATCATCAAAGTTTAGATGACCTAATCTAGCATGCCATAACCATGCTTGGTTATCTATGTTTGCTAAGAGACATATAGGTGCCTCTATCTCAGAATCGGATCTTGTAGAGTCGATTCTTAGATCTTTCTACCTTCATCAACAATTTCTTGTTCTTATCATACAAAGTCGACTTGTTTCCGTCCATAATGACCTTACAACCTATTTCAAAGAAGTTATCCTAGACTAAGTATGTTGCTCTTGAGGTTTGGTATGTAGTATACTTGGATACTACTTTACTTCTCGGTTCTTACAACCTAACAAGATAGACCCTCTACCCATTATCTCGTACATACGATCCATCTCCAAAACGTACTCGTCTGTTATGCTTTCATCAATATCTCTAAAATGACTCTTTATACCACCATGTGGTTACTTGCACCATTATCTAAATACCATATGCTCGCATCTGTCAGTAGCATATTTCTTTGGTTGAATTTGTTCTTCATTCAACAACACTTCCTTGTGTTCGGTTTCGTGCATAGTCATTAATAGTGATGGTTCATCGCCTTCTAAGATAAGGTTTGATTGTTCCTCGGGTTGTTGATGTTGCTCTACATTTACTCATATAGTGTCCAAGTTTATTGCACTTGAAACATCTTATGTTACTCAAATCCTTCCTACTTGAATTATTTGGGTTTCCTTTATGATTCGAGTTTCCTTTTGAGTTGTTTCTATTGTTATTATTCCGCCGCCCTCGTGAGTAATTTGATCTACCTCCACGCTTGTTAAAACGCTTTCCTTTATCCGAGTGTTCACCGTGTAAACAAAGAAATTCTCCGGCTTTCAACTTGACCTCCTTCCGGAGTTTTATTCTTTCCTCAAACGCTTTGAGTTTTCCAAGGACCTCATCTAGGTAATGTCGTCTAGATCACTTGTTTGTTCTATGGATGCTACTATCCGAATGAATCTATCGGGCGTGAGTCTAATAGTTTTCTAACTATAAGTGATTCATCTAATGCTTTCCTAGTTCTTTTGCTTTCGTGACATAGCCGTTTAACTTGTCTCGCAAATGCATCCACCGCCTCATCTTCCTTCATCTCGAAGTGAGTTAAATCCAATCATCAATGATTGTAAGCGTGCTTGCTGCACTTTATCTTGTCCAACATGTCTTTTCTTTAGCGAATCCCATAAATCCTTTGCCGCCTTACAACCCGCTACTTGTAAGATCATATCTTCTCGCCAACGCTGATATAGGAAGGCAATTGTTGCCTTATCCTTTTGTCATCAACTGGTGTACCTAATTTTGGTTCTATTGCTTCCCATAAGCCATGTGCCTCTAGTATAACTTTAATTTGTATAGCCCAAACTGTGTAATTTGTGGTTTTTAACTTAGAGCATTGGTATTGTGCAACAGGTGTTACGGGTTTTATTGTAGTTGATGTGGTTACTATATCATCGGTTGTCATTTTGACAGTGTTTATTATTTTTACTTTCTAGTTTAATGGGATTACTTATCTTAGAGTGGTATCCTTTTCTAATGTGAAAATTATAGTTTCCGGGAATCTTAGTGCTACGGGATCAATAATTAGTTTTCAGGATTTCCTAATAGTATAAACTAATGAGATATATGCTATTCTAATATGAATTGAAATCCAAAGAAATGAAACTTGTGACCTCGTTAATTTTGATGAATACTAGATGTATTCGTTTTGCCTTGTTAGTAAAAATCGTTCACCAACGTTTGACTTTTGTTCCCACTCTATTTCCTTTTGATCTTTTGCCTCGTCGCCTTTTTAAAAAAAAACAATTCGACCTCAACTTGGATAAAAAAAAAACTCTCGGCCTCCTTCTTTTGTTGTCGTTGTTTTTGAATTCAATACAAACAGCCTTGTACCACTTTTGTTTTTGTTTTGTTTTCGAAATTTATTTAGTTCGATACTAACAAAACAACGAAACTTCCTTGTACCAATCTATACGTTGTTTTCTATTTTCTTTTGTGTGTTCTCCTTGATCTCGGTCTCTTTGAAATCGCTAGGTTTCCTACACACAATTTCGTTACCACGCCTTGGTAACCCTTGCCGAATCCAACAGTCTTTCGTTTTCAGATTCGTTCCAGCGAAACAAAACAGTCCCTTCCGTTTGTTTCTTGTCTCTCGTTGTTGTCGTCCTTGTGTAGTACTAACACAAAACTCCAGACACTTTCTTTGAGTACTTCCTTCGTTCTACGTATACGTTTTCCTCCACAACAACGTCGTGCTTTGTGTCTTGTTTCTAACCGGTATACACAAAGTCTCCACTTCTTTCTTCCCTTTGTTGTTGCCAACAAAATTTCGACACCAATATCGTCTGATGTTTAACGCTTGCAACTTTAACGTAAAATAGATTGTGCACTATCTTTTCTACGTTTCTCCTTATCCAAACTTGTTCGTTTCTCTTGGAAGATTAAAGAAAACAAACGTTCCCTACTGAAAAGAAAAAACAGCGGTGTTCTTCTTCTTTCTTCAGCGTTTCTTTTTGGCTTCTCGTTAAGTTTTTTTGATGTAGAAACAGTAAGTTGTTTCGGTGTGTATAACCCTCGCTCTTGATGCCAAATGTTGTCCCAACTTTCTTCTTGATCGATTATAAGTTGCAATGATTTGAATAAGTAAATATATCTATTGTGATTAACCTTGTAAATGATGTAATACATATGTTTATATAGGTTCTGAATCGGTACCAATTTAACCGACGCAACCCTTCATTGTTTCTAACAGAAATAACCGCCAAAGTTAGTTATTAACTTTGGTTTCGGCACAACTACTCCCTA
The DNA here is from genome assembly GCA_022545495.1 of Chrysanthemum lavandulifolium. NCBI lineage: Eukaryota > Viridiplantae > Streptophyta > Magnoliopsida > Asterales > Asteraceae > Chrysanthemum > Chrysanthemum lavandulifolium. The sequence goes on from CM040242.1 coordinate 297,509,439, forward strand.
ACGTTTTAAACTAAAACATAATGAGCAAATGATGAAGATTATCGGGTCACAGTTGAGTGGTTTGACAACTCATTATTGCAACTAGTAGTACCAAAACACATATCCAAACATCCCTCAGTTACATTGCAGCTAGCATAAAACTGATTATTTAGTCTTAAATAACTAGATGATAATATGAATATTTTAACTGCAAAATAAAACATACCTTCACTTCGGGAACGTCAACCTGGTAAGTACTACCATCATCGTTCTCAACAACTACCGGGCTTCCTTTCTGAAACAACCCACCGACAAATACTTGACCAACTAAAACAGGACTCTTGGGGTCTTCGATATTATACTGTCTAATATCCCCATGTAGCCAGTTCACAAAGTAAAGAAACCGATCATCCAGTGAAATTAGGAAATCTGTAATAAGTCCCGGCATTTCTGGTAGAATCCAGTTTTGGACCTTCACTGGTTTCACCTTCATTGCCACCTATGTTACCAAGTTTTTATTAGACCGTTTTTCATTGGATATATATTATCTAAAACTACATGAAATTAAATAAGTTAAGGAAAAGATTAAATTTGTACCTCGTGGCTCCATGATTCATCTGAGTTCTTGAAAAACCGCACCATGTTGCTACTTAATGCACATCCAACAAACCCTGTGTCTTTTGTTGGGTCGTGCAAAAATCTTATCTGTGAAAAATTAAACAACGAGGATTCATGAATACAACTTCCTAGTCCGTTTTATTCGAAATTTCATGTTATTATTGTAATAAACTATTTATTAGTAAGTCATATTTGACACACTAATTATTTGCAAAAAAAATATATATTTTTTTATTTGTAAAAGACGTATTTTGAGGATCAGCCAAACCGACCCCTTTTTTATTTTCTGTACCAAGAATTCTTATATTTTGACCCATTACCCGATATGCCCATTTTTGCACCTCCATATGTTAAGTCCTCTTTAGCTAGTCAAACTAGAGGGCTATTCAGATGTAAATTTCAAACTCGTTATTGCGACTTAAACATTCACATTCACAATCTATAACCAACAAATTCAAAGTAACTTAAAATTAAATAAATAATCAGTTTAATGTTGTGAAATTTTCTCGCACTCACCTCTAATGGCAAGAGACCATCATGGCCTAAATCAATTGTTTGTTTCAGTTCACCCTCGGGCCAGTTATAGACATGCAAATGACGACCATATAAACCGTCTGAAACATCTTGAAGGTTAAATCCCTTTGTAAAAGCAGCCGGAGCTCCCCATGATGTACTGATCATGGTCTTGTGACGAGGTTGGTACCAGTAATCATACCCGATCAATGGCCTATGCCCAGGTTTCTCCCACCTACAATATAATCATATTTGAATTATGGTACCATCTAAAACTACATATCATAGCAAAATGTATTACCTAGATGTGACAGTTATGGGCTTATTACTCGTTCAATGAAAAACAGGTTGATTCTTAGTTGTTTTATATCTAACGGGTCAAACAAGTAAACACAAAAAACTATCGAGAAAGGGTACATGTCGTAAGTTTCCCAAAGTGATTTTTTTTACAGTATTAAACCACCTAAATTGTTTTATTTCGAATAATAAGATCAATACGTTAATAATACAAGTACAATTTTAGTAATCATATTTTAACGCACTCATTATCTTTTAAGATTTTCAAGAAAAAGTGTTACTGGATCAAATCAGTTGGCAAAAGCCAACCGTGCCCAGAAAAATGCATGCCCAGCCCATTTTGCAACTTTTGGTATCATCTCTACATATGAAAAATTAAATCGTATTAAATGTTGTTTACCTTCCTTTCACATTGAAGTCTGAGTCAAGAAGAAGAAACCCGTTTCCTTCCGCCTTTCCATCTTTGTCCCCGAGGCAAGAAACCATAATTTCACCAGAGGCAAGAAAATGAGCAGTGTGTGGATATGCTAATCCGGTTTTACCAGAGATGTCACTTGGCTCAACCGCCTTATAGAAGGTGGGAGCTCGTGGATCCTTCAGTGTGTCAACAGCATATATTCTGCCAGACCTGAAAGATGATTATCGCCACTTGAAGGATCAGATAACAGATAATAAATTGTTAACATTACAGATCCGTTTCATGGCAGAATATAAGTATATTGACTCTTAAAAGTCAACTTTTTTCTAGTTGGTGGTTAGAGATACATACACAAGAGCCGGAAGAACAAGGTAACGGCGTGAAGTCTTTGAATCACCATAGCAAGAACTGCAGGCATTCCAACCAGAATGGTGCAACTCATCGCCAACATTAGGCATAGGCAACCTGTGGATGACTTGCGAGTATGTTTTCGATGAAGGGTCCACATCCACGGTTCCCAAGAAATCAGGCTTATCCTTTCCTGTTCCTATATTACACATATAAAACAAAGAAAAAACACTTGCTCCGTATAACATACAAACAACCACTAGCGTGTAATGCACCAAAAACATAATGAAACCATATTTTGTGACCCTATTATCCATAACATGTCATTAGCAATGTTGGATCAACGATTCCGTACAGGATATGCACTTCCTAGGCTAGAAAGTGTAATAATATGATGAACGACAGTCATAGTTTTTTAACACCAAACAAGATTTTCCTGGGTGCATTCATTGTTTTCTATAGAGAGTTTTCCTTACTATTAATAGCTCGTTTTAGCGGTGCATATGTAATGTAGTAGAATATCATAAAAATTTAATCAAATCTTACTCCAACAAAAGACTATGAACACAGTTTCAGCAATGTGGTATACAAACTGTAGACTTATTTAACATGCTCAAATGGTCAAAGGTCAAGATGTTGAATTTTCATGTCATCAAGGTCAAAAACTCTGTAAAAATGATCAAGAGGACACAACAATCAACTATTACACCCAGCCAACCACCCCACGGTGTATTTTATTATATGAATATCAAGAAGATAAGTCCCCAAATAGGTGCTTACCAATACAAATACAAAGAAACAATAACTGATCTCTACTAGGGTAGACACCAGTGATCTCACCACAAAGTTCACTCAACACTCAGACTTAACAAGATTAAACAAGATTGATCTTGATACAAAGAAACAACCAAATACCTGATCGATATCAAGATTGATATCACAAGAGAAAGACAAACACTGTGAAAGTTTGAGAGAAAAGAGACTAAATGAATAAAAGATATAAAACCCTAAACAGATAAAACATTATATACTCGCCATGTTTCACTTTAGCCCCGAACTTCTCTTTTCTTCACTTTCAAGACAAACTTTATTTAGACTTTGAAACTTGACACTCTTGGTCCTTCACATTATTTAACACCCTCCACAAGTTGATAAGTGCATCATGTAAACTGCCATCTTTTTCAAGATCGCTATTCTTTTCACAATTGTTAATACCGCAAACGGATCAAACATACCAAGACTTTTGCAAAACAAAGAATGTTGTCTTTGCCCAAGACATTTAGTAAAATATACGCTACTTGCATATCTGTATGAATCTTAAGCTTTAATCACTCCAAGAAACCTTCTCTCGACCAAATGCATCCAACTCAAAATGTTTAGTTTTTCATGAAACACGAGGATTAGTCGCAATCAATTGCGGCACTATTATCACAAAATATGTTAATAGGTAACAACTCTTTAAGACCAAAACTGTAACATGTTACTCAACCAAATCACTTCACATGTAGTTGAAGCCATGCTTCTATACTCGCCTCGCAGAACTTCTAGACAAAGTAGCTTGTTTTTACTTTTCCAAGAAATAAGAGAATTACCCAAGAATACACAAAACCACATTCTGATTTCCTAGTTAGAGGACATTTAGCCCAATCGAATCGCATAAGCTTTTAGCTTGAGATCGACTCTTTATTAAACTGCAGACCTAAACCAGAGACTTTTTCGATATTTTAAAACCCTTAGAGCAACTTTAAGATGAGATTGTAAAGGTTTATGCATGTGTTGACTTAAACGATTGAACGAGATAACTAATATCGTGTCCGGTATTAGTTAAGTAAATCAATTTACCAACCAATTTTTGATAGTTATTTATATTGCTCAACACTTTATCTTTACTAGCTTCAACACAACTCAAAACAGAATTTTCAGGCAAAGGTGTATCAGCAGGCTTAGCTGCTAGCAGACCATACTCATATAACAATTCCAAACAATATTTTCTTTGGGTCATACAAACACCATAATCATTTTTCAATACTTCAATTCCAAGAAAATATTTTAACTCTCCCAAATCTTTGATCATAAATTTAGAACTCAAAAACTTTTTAAAGTTATTGATTTCTTCTTCATCATTACCAGTGATAACAATATCATCAACATACACAAGCAGAGCAACAAACACATAACCTTTTTGTTTAACATACAAAGAATAATCCAGTTTACTTTGTTCAAAACCATGTTCAACTAAAGCATTAGTAAACAGCATTCCATTGCCTAGAGCTTGTTTAAGTCCATATAAAGATTTATTAAGCTTACATACTTTAGTGTCATCACCACCATTGAAGCCTTTAGGTAATTGCATATAGACATCTTCATCAAGATCACCATATAAAAAACATTATTAACATCTAAGCGATATAAAGGCCAATTTTGCAAACAAAGAATGCTTATCGACATCTAACATTTACCATTTTCACAATGAGGACTAAAGGTTTCATCATAATCAAAACCTTCTCTTTGATTAAAACCTTTAGCAACTAATCTGCTTTATATCTATCTATTTCTCCCAGAGACTTATACTTGATTTTCCATATCCATTTATATCCAATAGCATGTCTACCAACATGTAACTCACATTCATCTGTGTATTGTTTCTATTAAGAGCTTCAATTTCATTGTTCATAGCTTCGCACCAATTAGGATTTTAACAACTTCTTCATAATTCTTAGGTTCAACAGACTTATTCAATGTGAACAAAGCACATATTAGTCCTACTCAAACTAGCATAACTCACATATTTCTCAATACCATATCGACTTTAGAGTGCATCACATAATCATTGAACCTAATAGGGTTTTAGACTCTCTACTAGACCTTCTTAATACGGTGTCCGCACATCTTCATTAACATTTTCGGATCGATTAAAAACTAAACCAAGATTTTCAAGACTAGAATTGCCCTCAGACCAGTGTTGGTCACCAAAGTAGGTTGCAGATTGCCAATCTTCATGATGCATATGAGTAGTATCTATTTCATTATCACTAGCATCATGTGAAGATGGCATACTACCATCCTCAACTGGTGGTATATCTTCCCCTTCATCATTGGGTCTTTGAGACTTTGGACTATCAAAAAACTTCAAGTGTTCAACCTCATTTACACAGTTTGTATTAGTTGACTCACAGGTTTTCATTTTCAAAGGAAAAACGTTTTCATAAAACCTCACATCTCTGGCAAAAAACACATTTCTAGTATCCAAACTTAAAAGTTTATATGCTTTCTTAGTAGAAGAAAAACCAATTAGAACACATTTTTCAGACCTATAAGACAACTTATCATGATTATTTAAAATGGTAGCAAAACACAGACATCCAAAAGACCTCAAATGGTAAAGATTAGGTTTAGTTTTGTGCAATAACTCATAGGGACATTTACCATTTAGAATCAAGATGGCACTGTTTATAAGATACACGCAGCGGTTAGAACACAATCGGACAAAACCTTAAAGGAATCCCCCTTGAAACATAAGACTCTAGCTACATTGAGTAGGTGTCTATGTTTCCTTCAAAGAATCCCATTTTGCTTGAGGTGTATGAGTACAAGATGTTTGATGTATTATACCAAGATCGAAAAACATTCCACTCATTTTCTTATTTACAAATTCAAGACCATTATCGATCTAACGTTTTAATTTTAATACCAAATTGATTAGATATTAAGTGAATAAAAGAGCGAATACATCAAACACCTCATCTTTAGTTTTAATCATATAAGTCCACACACTCTAGAATAATCATCAACAATAGTGAGAAAATACTTATATCCTTCTACTTGTTACTCAGTAAGGACCCCATAAGTCAAGATGAACAAGTTCACCAAGATTCTTAGACTTATGATTAGACAAAGGAAAAGGTTCCCTTTGCCGCTAGCCCCATGATGATTTCACAAATAGAAATAGAGGAATTCTTGGAAATACCAAGATCCTTTTGAAGAATGAGACAAGATCGATCAAAGGGTGACCCAATCTATTATGCCGAGACAAGTTTAGACACATTATAAGACATAACCATATTGCACTCACCCAAAGTATTATTAGGCATATCAAACAAATACAATCCATCGATCGACTACCGGTCCCGAACATTCTCCCTTTTCAAATCTGAATATAACAAGTATCTTCATCAAAACCAACAAACATTTTGCTATCTCTAATCGGTTTATTAACGACAACAAACTCACACAGTAACCAGGAACCACTAAGACATCATAAAGAGTCACATTATTAGTTAATTTTAGATTTCCAACATGACTTATAGTAGCAAGAGTACCATTGGGATGTCCAACAAGAATCTTAAGACTAGAAATATCCACAACATTAAACATACCAACAAGAGAAGCAATAAGTCTCGATTAGCACCGAATCAATGATCCATCCCAAAGATATAGTTTTAACATAAAGACTAGAATTCCCAAAGAAATATTTAGAAAAATTAATATTAAACCAAACATTTCCATTAAAGAATGAAGCCCTACCTGCCATATTGGCATGTATGCTTCCAGAAGAACTATCATTGATCAAAGACAAGAGTTTCTTCATCTGCTCAGAAGTAAAACCAGAAGATGTATTTGCAGATGAAGTAGTAGAATATTTTTCAGACATTTTATCAATATTAGCATTATAGTTTTGTCTCGAAAGCATTTTGTTTAGGTGGATTATTATTCTTGACAAATCTCGTGGAAAACCAATAAGTTCATAGCATCTTTCAATAGTATGTCCAATCTTACCACAGTTTTTACAATTCAAATTAGGATTAGGACCTTTATTAGCAGTATTAGTATTAGAACTGGTTCCTCTAGTGTTGTTACTGTTGTTATACAATCTTCTATTGTTATTAAATGACTTAGCAGCAAAAGAAGATGCATTCAGTTTAGATTCAGAAACACTAGAAGACTCAGGAATCCCTCTATGGGACTCCTCCCTAGACACAACAGCATAAGCATCCTTAACCTCAGGTAAAGGATCTCTAGTTAATAAAGCAGTCCTAACAGGTTAATACCAATCATCAAGACCCATAAGGAATTGCATCAGTTTCATTAATCACGATGCAATACCAACTCAATACTAGCTTCACAAGCACATTTATGTTCACAAACACATTTAGGCAATTTAGTTAGAGAATCAAATTCTCCCATAAAGAATTTAGCCTATGATAGTAATCGACAATGAACTACCACATTGTTTTACAGAATTAATCTTTTGCAGCAGATTGTGTATAACAGAACCATCAACTTTATCATATGTTTCTTTTAATTCTTGCCAAACAGAAGCAGCATTTTCAGAATAAACTAACCCCATATAAACATCATGAGATACAGAATTCATAATCCAGGTTAAGACAATGGCATTACACCTATCCCATTGAGCAGACAAGACATTACTAGTAACAAATGATTGTTTAATACAAGTGCCATCAACAAAGCTATACTTATTTCTAGCTTGCAAAGCCAATTTCATAGCACCAAACCAAATTCTATAATTCTCGGTTCAAGCAATTTAAATGGAATAAGAGCGGTTCCACTATTATCATTAGTTTGAATATGAAGAGGATTACCAAGATCAAGATTACTAATTAACACTGAGTATTACTACCACTAGGTTCATCTTCAATAGCCATATTAATCAAACAACAAGAACAACCGAAAGAAAAAACAAAACAATCACAACAAGCAATAACAAAGAAACAACAAGAACAAATAACCATAACTAAACAACTCAACCAACTTCCAAGACTGCCCAAATCCTATCCTCCTTCGACTTAGACACAACAAGAAACTAAAGAACGTAAATAACAAACTATAAAATCTACAACTCACACTCAAGAATAACCACAAACCAGCCAGAAGACTGGGGACAGCCAGAGCAGGTATTCGTACCAATCTAGGTTGGCAGATCAAGAAGTTAACTGTCCCGTTTGCACCTTCTAAACCAATTTTGTGTTATCTTAAGAGAACGAAGTACTTACAGAGATATATCAGCGGAAAGAGATACAAAATCCACTAGATTCAATGAGTCTAGTAAGATTGTATCAAGAACAGGCCCAAGAAACAACAAGAAACCACCAGGGATGAAAAACCCCCAAAATATCAAATTAAGGTTTCAAGAAACCCTAACCAAGAAACCCACAAAATCACCAGATCCAATCCCAAACAGAACAAATCAACCACGGCCGTTAAGGAAACAACCTCAATTAACCAATTCAACCACCAATTGCAAGAATCCCCAAAAATAACTTCGAAACCCTAGAATCTCAAAACCACCAGATCAGAACCGTGCGCTCTGATACCATGTAAAAATGATCAAGAGCACACAACAATCAACTATTACACCCAGCCAACCACCCCACGGTGTATTTTATTATATGAATATCAAGAAGATAAGTCCCCAAATAGGTGCTTACCAATACAAATACAAAGAAACAATAACTGAGCTCTACTAGGTAGACACCAGTGATCTCACCACAAAGTTCACTCAACACTCAGACTTAACAAGATCAAACAAGATTGATCTTGATACAAAGAAACAACCAAATACCCAGACTGATATCAAGATTGATATCACAAGAGAAAGACAAACACTGTGTGAAAGTTTGAGAGAGAAAGAGACTAAACAGAATAAAAGATATAAAACCCTAAACAGGATAAAACATTATATACTCTGCCATGTTTCACTTTAGCCCTTGAACTTCTCTTTTCTTCACTTTCAGCACAAACTTTATTTAGACTTTGAAACTTGACACTCTTGGTCCTTCACATTATTTAACAAACTCTATATTTGGAATCTAAAATGACACTGTATTTTTTATATTTAAATATTGGTGTTTGGATTGGGATAAAGGAATGGTAGTCATTATCATCTTTCCTTCTTTATCTTCATTCCACAAACCACAATCAATACTTATCTTCAATCAATATTATCATCTTTTTTTTTCCTTTTTATATAGTAAAAACGATCACACTTAGCTTATAGTCAAACTACAGTCTACAACAATTGTATAGCTAAAAAACATAACTAAACACATAAAAATACCAAGACACCAACCTCAAACTATCCATTACTTTAATCGAACTATCACTTTCCTTAACCACTTTCTAAACTAACATCCAAACATCCCTTAATCCAAATTTCACCTAGGAATTTTTTCAAATTTTTTTTTGCACAAAGATCATTTTAGCCTAATAATCCAATATAATACAAAATTCTCAAAATTAACTCACTCATTCTTTCAAAGAAAATCTATAAAATTCTCTTAATATAATTAAATCAATTCAAAATATTAGCTAAAACAACCCACAGTTATTCTTTGCATCCTTAAATGTAAAAATGATTAAGAGCACACAACAATTCACAATTACACCCAGTCAACCATCCTTTGGTGTATCTTTTATTATAACAATGTAAGAAGATAAGTCCCCAACTGGGTGCTTACCAGTACAAATACACAAGAAAATGACTGATCTCTTCTAGGAAGACACCAATCAACTCACTACAAGATCACTCAACACTCAGACTACAAGATCAAATAAAGGGACTAATCTTGATACAAAACCTAACTGATATCAGATTGATATCAAAGAATACCAAAGACAACTGTGTGAATATTTGAGAGAGATTAAAACGACTGATAGAAATATAATGAAACCCTAAGCAGGATAAGACTTTATATATACTATCAAGTTTCACTTCAGCCCTTCTACTTCTCTCTTCTTGACTTTAGATAGAAAACTTCAATAAGACTTTCAAACTTGGCAAGACTAGACCTTCATATTATTTAACACCCCTCCTCAAGTTGAAAAGTCTTCTCCTTGTAAACTGCATCCTTCATTAGCTTGACTGCTACTCTTTTCACCATTATTAATACCTGCAAACAAATCAAATATACCAAGACTTTTGCAAAACAAACTATGTTGTCTTTGACCAAGACACTTAGTAAAAATGTCTGCCACTTTCATATCTGTATGAATTTTAACTGTTTTGATAACACCGGCAGAAACCTTTTCTCTAACCAAATGCACATCTAACTCAAAGTGTTTGGTTTTTTCATGAAAAACAGGATTGGCTGCAATCTGAATTGCAGCACTATTATCACAAAAAATATCCACATGTAACAACTCTTTAAGACCATGACTATGCAACAGACACCCAACCAAATCACTTCACAAGTAGTAGAAGCTGCTTCTATATTCACCTCAATGAACTTCTAGACAAGGTAGCTGCTTTTACTTTTCCAAGAAATAAGAGAGTTACCCAAGAAAATACAAAAACCAGTAACAGATTTCCTAGTTAGAGGACACTTAGCCCAGTCTGAGTCTGCATAAGCTTTAAGTTTAAGATTAGACTCTTTATCAAACTGCAAACCAGAACATGGAGATCCTTTCAAATATTTCAAAACTCTCAAAGCAGCCTTAAGATGAGATTGTAAAGGCTTATGCATATGTTGACTTAAACAATGAACATAGTAACTAATATCTGGTCTGGTATTAGTTAAGTAAATTAACTTACCAACCAATTTTTGATAGTTATTAACATTGTTCAACACTTTATCATTTTCAGTTTCAATACAACTCAATATAGTATTTTCAGGCAAAGGTGTATCAACAGGCTTAGCAGCCAGCAAACCATACTCATGTAACAACTCCAAACAATACTTTCTTTATGTCATACATATACCATTATCATTTTTCAACACTTCAATACCAAGAAAATATTTCAACTCTCCCAAATATTTAATCATAAACTTAGAACTCAAAAACCTTTTAAAGTTATTGATTTCTACTTCATCATTACCAGTGATAACAATGTCATAAACATATACAAGCAAAGCCACAAATACATAACCCTTTTATTTAACAAACAAAGAATAATCCAGTTTACTTTGTTCAAAACCATGTTCAACAAGAGCAGTAGTGAGTTTAGCATTCCATTGTCTAGGTGCTTGCTTAAGTCCATATAAATACTTGTTAAGCTTACACACTTTGGAATCATCACCACCATTAAAACCTTTTGGTAAAAGCATATAAACTTCTTCATCAAGATCACCATATAAAAAAGCATTATTGACATCTAACTCATACAAAGGCCATTTACTAACATCAATGCTTATTAAACATCTAACAGTAACCATCTTCACAACAGGATTAAAAGTTTCATCATAATCAAAACCTTCTCTTTTATTGAAACCCTTAGCAACTAATCCGGCTTTATATCTATCAATCTCACCTGTTGATTTATATTTGATTTTCCATATCCATTTATATCCTATAGCATGTCTACCAACAGGCAACTCACATTCAGTCCAGGTATTGTTTCTGTTTAATGTTTCAATTTCATTGTTCATAGCCTCAGACCAATTAAGATTTTTAACAGCTTCTTCATAATTCTTAGGCTCAACAGATTTATTTAATGTAGAAGCAAAACACATATTAGTCCTACTCAGACTAGCATAGACTACTAGAAAACTGGGCTACACTGACGGCCAGTTCTGTCGGTAACCCATCGGTAATAGCCATTATCGACGGTTCTTGTCGAAATTTTCCGTCGGTAATATCGTCGTCGGTAATATTTACTATTAGAATTACCGATGATTTAAAATTTAATGATGATTTTCTTGTCGGTAATCGGTCAAGATACTAACAATCTACCGACAAAAATAGTGACGGATTTATTTGTCAACTTGACGAGGGATATCGCCGACAGATTTCCAGCGGGTTTTACCCACCAATATTACTGATACAATTACCACAGTAACTAGTTACATGTTGATGTATATAAGAGAATAATTTGCACAATGATCCAAACTGTGCATAATACATTCATTCAAATTCATACTAAAATCTATAAAATATCGATCAAACATTCGATTTACAACTTCAAGATAACAAAATGTCTACGATGCTAATATCCGATATCCTACTACAAAATATTTTAGTTATTACTAGGTAGAAGGGGAATGTGATGATCTTCCAAGCATAATCTTTTGGAACTCCCTAAGGTTATCTTGCCATTCACGGCGATCTTCCTCTCGTTGTCTGTTTATTGCTGCTTCACGATCCTCAAATTCTTTCCTTAGAGCTTTTCACGAGTAACATGCTCTTGTTTTTGTAGCTCCATCTTTTCTTCCAACCGTATTACCTACAATTTAAATACATCATAAACACACAACGACCTAAACCAACCCATTTACTCAATATGACTTGTTTTCTGCCTAAACCAACTTATTTACTTACCAGCTAATAAAAGTTACTAACCTCACTCATGGATGTTGAACCCCCACAATGAGGATGAGGGTTGCAAGAAGATCGAGCAGAAGGCATACCCGTCACCACATAATGGGGATCTGACGATAACGAACTAGTACCAAATGTCCTTCCCTTTTTTTTCCCTCCGGTACACTCATTCCAAAGGTCCATATCGCCTGCTGGATGTTCAGTCTTATCCGGGCCATGCTTTGCCAAAAATTTCTCCTTACATGCATTCCAGATAAATATACAAGACTTATTGAGAATGATATGAAAATAGCCTAACTACAACTAAATCAACTAAACAACAACCATTCAAATAGCCAAACATCAGCAAAAGTAACCAACAACAGCTCAACAACTAAACAGCAGCCTAGCAACAAGATCAAATAAAAATGTTGCCTATAATTCCAATAAGAAAAAGAAACATACCCCTAGCTTTTGTGCCTTCCGGTTAATGTACACACCGTCTTGTGCATGTGTCTTCAAAAGAACTTGAAAACTAATCGGGCCACTTGCTTCCTTTTCCCCGCAGACAAGTATTATGATAAAGAGTTGATAAGAAATACCATAAATAGCGTAAGAAAACTTTAATTTGAATGTTTACCTTGTTTAACCTATGTTGAGTCATTGTAATTGACCCGCCCTATGCTTCCCACCGATCCATCTATTTCCGTGTTCTTTGTTTTGTGGCGCCTTTCTCAACTTCTCTCGCCATCGAGGTCCATTCCATATTTTAATCAAACCTTGCCAATAATCGTCCCGTATCCAGACTGGGCCATAAGGCGCGAGGACAGAGTAATTTTCTCCATCAAAAGCTTCCCCTTTGGCCTTCGTATATTCTTTCTTGGCATACTTACTGATAACATCAAATTAGCCTGATCTTTTATATATCAAATTCCCGTGTTTATGGCCTCATTTGCATTTATATGGTACTTAATTCGTTCATATTCGTTTTTAATTTCATTTCAGGATAAATGAGGCGTTGGAGTGGAAAAGAAGTGATAAAAAGCCAAGAAATATATTCTGAAGATAAGTTACGGCGTAAAGGGTACTTTTGACTACGTCGTAACTAATACAACGAAGGCCTGATAATTCTTTGTGAAGGTTACGCCGTAACTGCTTAATAGTGTTACGGCGTAAATATGATGCTTTGAAGGATACGGCGTAACCATCTTTTATGGTTACGTCGTAATTATTTTATGAAGGTTACGGCGTAACATGGAATTAGTTACGCGGTAGAGATTATTTCGGATCGGATAAGTATGAGCTATCAAAGGCTTACGGCGTAACCCGATGGATTAGTTACGCCGTAATTAATACTTGGGCGCAAAGTTTCGAGGTCCAGGGATTAAAAGCGGCAAGTTGGCACTAAGTTTACTTATTATAAGGACTAAAGGATAAATAAAGGAGTGCGAAGGAGGGACTAATGTGTTATTACGACAACTCTTTTATTGAAGATATAACCACAAGGGCCAAATTGCAACATGTCATAACTTGAAGGTTAATATGGAAACATGTTTTATTATAAATATGACATTCAGATGTCATTATCAATCATCAATTGTGGTTTTGGTTCCTGTGTTCTGCCGTACGAAGCAAAGGAGAGAAAAAAAGGCAGTAGCAGGTTCGGTTCTTTTAGGGGCAAACCCTTCGGGGTTTTGCCCCGGTACTCAACTAGGGGATCGATAGCTTTATCCTTAGCACGATATGTAATTATTTTCTGACTCATAATATTATTTTGGTTTCATTATTATTTATTATAATCTTGATTATCAATATAATTGTTGGCAATTTAATTCTTATTGTGTTTTATTTAATTGATTATTAATTTATTATTATTCAATTAATGATTTGATGTTATGTCTTGTTTATTTATTGTTTTACATGGTAATTATATTTGTCATCTCACTAGGGTATTTTAGAGATGTGGAAATTAGGTCTTGTCCTAGTTTAGATTCTTTTATTATTTAATGCTTTTGCGTTAATTAATTGTTTCTAGTGTATGCATGCATAGTTTATTGGTAGCTACCCTTGTTTCGGTAGTTTTGAATGGCGGTAGAGGCCAATTGCCTAGGTGAGCGGATCGAGACAGGAAGGGTAAGATATGACCAACCGACGACCCTTTCTACTTGTGCGATTTGACCAACCGATCACCTACCGTTTGGATGAACTTAAGAATTAGGGGTGAGTGTCTAAGTTCTAACGGCCGGGCACTCACTATTATAAATCTAGCATGTAGCGGAACTTAATGACTTGGCTTAGGGGACCGGGAACAATAGGACTTATGACGTGATGCTGATTTCTCTGTGGTGGCATCTTTCTTGATAGGTTAGGCGAATTGACCAAATGTTGTCCTCTCGACTTTAACCCCACCGAAACAAGGAATCTAGTGACATTTAGAACCCATGTATTGCGATAGTAAACGCCCGGCTCTTAATGACTGCTATTAGATTGCCGAATGATCCCGGGTGACCTGCTCGTCTTGGTGAGGATTCTAAAAACCATAAGGTAGGCGAATTGATCAAAGGATTCTATCGACTGTTGCCACTTGTGGAAGAACTAGGTTTTAGAATTGCATCACCATCGTTTCCATTTACTTGTTTACCAGAGAACCAGCCCAATTGATCACGTGACACCTTAAATACTATCAATCCTTACATTAAAACTTATTTATTTGACCAATTTAATTAATTAGACAGTTAGGAATCAACCGTTCTTGGGACGACCTCGGTCTTACCATTCCCTCACTACATGCGACCGGGTACACTGCCCGTTAGTGCATTAGGTAGGCCATAGGTAGACGAGTTACTATAAATGTAAAACACAGTCGATAAAACACGCATCAAGTTTTTGGCGCGGCTTGAGGTGACGGTCTTTGTATTTATGGCTGTTTGATTGATATTATTATATAATTATGTCTTCTGTCTTGAGATTACGGCGTAACCTTGGCCATGGTTACGGCGTAATCTATTCTTATATTATATCAGGTTTCTTTTCGACTGAAGTTACGGCGTAGTTAGTAATTGGACTTACGCCGTAACCAAGTCTGAGATATCTTAATATTATGAATTATGTGTTACATCTCACTTGTTGCTCATGGTTATTATTTTTACACATTTAATGCACGAGGTTTGATAGTGTGTGATAACGCTACACGCGTCGTTCGGGGTCAAGGAAACTTCCTTTTCTTCGAGCAAGTTTTATAACACCCTAGGCAGTGAACCTAATCGTTGTAGTGTAGTAATTAGGGTAAGCCACGGGTATTGATATCGTTCTCTAAGGGAATAGGAATGCTAGTAAGAAGTTACTACGCTAAGGTTGAGGTTGAGGAAGATTATTTTTATCTTTTATGTTTTTTAGAAATTGGAAAGGTACGAATCTCGGGTATTGGATTTGGGGGTTGGTATTGCTACCGATTACTCTACTATTATCTAATTATCTAAGCTAAGGTTGTGATAGTCTATGTCTAATTGATGTGTACTCGTATGATAGTTTAAAGATGTGTTTACTTAGGTTTTATTACTCCTTAATTATCTCCTATTGATGGTTGATTTGTCACGTCCTTATTCCTAGTTGCGTTGTGATTCTAAGGCTATAGGGCGTGCTTGTTTCCCTAACTCTTTGAAATTACCAAAGGGTCTTGTTTACAAATCCTCTAGTGATTTATAGACGCCTACTCTACGGTTGTCCTTGAATACTTTATCCTACAATTACCTAGATAATTATATTCTAAAGTTCACAAAGAAAAGTCAAGCATTAAGTACACAACGAATAATCTAGCGCACTCTAGATCATTAGTCAACTAAGATAAGTATCAACCAATCAATATTCAATAATTAAGTTTCATATTCCCTAAGCAAACACACAAATAAATTAGCGGACATGGAGAACATGCAAGCATACACACAAATAATCAAAGACATAATTAAATTAATGAAGTAAATACTTATCTTGATGTATAATAGGGTTTAGAACCTAAAATACTGCACAAGAAAGCCTTGGTTCGGTTTTAGGTTTTTACTCCAAAAGACTACACACAAAAGCGAAAAATTCGGATTCTATATATAAGATTACATCTGCGACGGCGCCACCTTATGTTTCGTGACGCCGTCGTGTCGCCGTCGTTAGGGTTTCGTCTTGGCCACGTAAACCTTGCGACGGCGTCACCTTATTTGTGACGCCGTCCCTTGACTCGGCGCCGTCTTGGCTGCATCTGGGCGTCACGAGTAGCGACGGCCTATTCCTTTAGAACTCGACGTCGTCCCTTGAAAACATGCAATTTTGCCTCGAGCCGTCAAAAATGCCTTACCGACGGCGTCGCGATATCAAGATGACGCCGTCGCCTTATGTTTCAAAGACTTTGAGTGTCTCGATTCGACTTTGGCCATTTTCTTCAGTATATTCGCGCTTTTCGTCCAAATAAGCATCATTCCAGCATTTTGCCTTCAAGAGACCTAAAAAGTGAAAAGGAACGATATTAAGCAATAACGGATACAAAAGTGATCGAAAATGGGCTTAAATGACCCCTCAAAAGGTACCTTTTAAAACCTTATCAAATATCCCTACACTTGGTATTTGCTTGTCCTCAGCAAATGTGCTTTCAGCCAATTAATTTATAAGTTAGGGGTCATGAAGCATCCATTCAAAACGGTCCACAACACATATAAGCCCATAAAAGTCATAACAAGCACGAATTACATACTAGCACCTCACATGGGGTGTTTGGATACTCACATCTCTCTCGGTGTATATATGAAATATAACAAATCGGAAATGGAAGATAAACACTCATTAACCGGTCCTAGTACATAGATTACCATAGGCTTGAGAATAGATCAAACCTCCGTCGCTTTGGCGTAAGCACCTAGGAAAGACTATCAAAGAGGTCTTTTAAAGGGTTGTAACGTTAGGCTTACGGTAGGAAATGAAGGGTTTGGTGGGATAGGCTATTTAGTGGTGGATAGTCAAAAATCTCTATGTTGCAAGTATCGAAGAATGGCGTTGCTAAGCCAAGACTCGACACTCTAAAACTCTAGGCAACGAAAATAGATAAACATAATTTAAAAGATAGATGTAGGATGGTAGCCGTATGGTTTTTTTTTTTTTTTTTTTTTTTTTTCTCTTTTTTTTTTTTTTTTTTTTTTATATATATATATTTTTTTTTTTTTTTTTTTTTCATACACTTTTACTCTACCATCCTCTACGGTACATCAAAATGATAGGATTTATAGACATATCCCTACACTTGAGTTTTATTACTCTAACACTAATTTGACCCGAATTGAAAAGATCAAAACACTTGGAGTACATTATTATGCAAACAAAGGGAATTTGAGTTTAACGTTCTCTTCCCTATATTTCATAAACTTTAACTTTTCCATGAATCCCAATCATCCCAAAATCGTATACAAAGGATATGACTCGACTTAGCAACTCATGCAAGCAACGGATAATTGAACTAAGGGTTTTAGGTGATAACATAAATTTGCACTAAAAGTGAGTGCAATAAAGGGTAGGCTAAAGCGATTTGGGTGTATATTTGGGGTGGGGTGTAAACAATGCTCTTCATTGATATTCGGAAACCGAAACATCACGAGAACCGCGAAAAGGATAGGCTCGAGGGGTTAACTAGGGTATCGTGTACTAAAGATGAGTACAACGCAAAGGGTGTGGGGAATTACTCAACCGAGGTGGAAGAAGTAATTATATTACAGTATTAAACAAGGGTTATCCTAATGCCTCTTATCATTTAGTTATTCCTAACTACACAAGTGTAGTCTCACTAGCGATCTCGGAATGCATCACAAAACAAGTTCTAGAATCTAATATACTACCGGTTCACACTCTAAGCATTAAAGATGAATGCTTTAATTCCTACTAATCTAAGGCGATCCTCGCATTTTGGGTGGAATTTAGGTGGTAAAGGGTTTTGTGCTAGTCATGCAACTTCCTATCCATGAGGCGCTTTTGTTAAGACTAATGGCCCACTCCTATCGTCATGAAAATTTTAAATTTGGCTAAAATTACCTAACCTACATTTTCTCATGGTTTATTACACAAATACACTGGACAAAGCAAGCAGGTCAAGGATAAGCATAGTTTCAAAGTTCCGTTTATTTTCCTCCCTACACTTAAACTGAACATTGTCCCCAATGTTCCCAAAAGTATCAAAGTTATGATAATAGAAGGTAATTAAAACGAAGAAACTAATACTCCCGATTAGCTCGGTAGGATCCGTGAAAAGTGGTGGTTAAATCTTTTCCAAGAAGAGTATTTGCGTGAAAGGCTCCTTCCAAACTTGTGTAACTTCTTCTTGACAAACTAAACTGCACACTAGAAGAAAACAAAGCGAAACCTTCGCGTAAAATCGGTAATAATATACATAAGACTCGATTTAAACTAGGATATAATGCTTGTGGAATGGATGTTTACGAATTTGTTTTGAAAGTTAAGATCCGGAAAATTCCAAAATTTTACAAGTAGCTCGAAACGAGAAAAAGTAAGTGATGTTTTTATTCCTTCTGGCGCGTCAGTTGCAATCTGACGCCGTCGGTTATCCCGACAAAAAGCGGTGCGATTTTGGAAAAATTCGGAAAATTTGCATCTTTAGAATCTGGAAAAACTTACGCAAAAACATCCATTATGACTCGATACAAGCATTTGACTCGAACAAACAAACATATATATCTTTTAGTTAATTGTTATCCTCATGTTCACGTTTCTTATGAAAACGTGTGTAATCCTCCTACACTTATCCTTTATGTAAAATACCTTTATATGTAATTAAGGCGAGGTTAAAAACAAAATAAAGCATTTTACAAATTCAAACATGAGGACAAACAATTAATAAAAGATATATGACACTAACAAGCAAACAATTAAGCATGGGTTGCCTCCCACGCGCTTTTCTTTATTTAAGAGTCTTGTAGCTAGACTCGTAGTCCTACCCCTACGTTTTCTTAATCTTAAAGGCCCATTCGATCTCTTTAACTCTTCTCTCATCACGAATATATTCAGGCCCCAGTTCAAGACAAGCAGTGTAGTAGACTTTGTTTTTCCAATCAACCTCAAATGCCGGAATGTTATCTACTTCTAAATCATCCATGCCCTCATAATTCTTATTTTTATGGGGCATTATATATTTAACACTCTCGGCTTCATTTGAGAACTCAATTATCCCTGCCTCTTTATCATAAACCATCTTAGACTCTTCTATAAATGGTTTCCCAAGGATTACATCCCTAAAACCCATCAATGATGCCATAACGTTTTCCAAAATCATGAAATCACACCTATATGTGAAGTTACCTATGAACACATGTAGTCTCTTAACCCTCCCTACATAGTTACTTGCTTTCCTAGGCGAAGGGGTCCTCATAGGCTCTAGCTTTTTGCTCATGATCCAATTATAATAGAGCACGGACATTACATTCATGGGTGCCTTATAGTCAATGTAGGT
Organism: Chrysanthemum lavandulifolium; assembly: GCA_022545495.1. Taxonomy (NCBI): domain Eukaryota; kingdom Viridiplantae; phylum Streptophyta; class Magnoliopsida; order Asterales; family Asteraceae; genus Chrysanthemum; species Chrysanthemum lavandulifolium. Next base: position 297,529,361 of record CM040242.1, read on the forward strand.
GTGATCCTATATAAGTATCCGATCATACACGGTACCTTGATGTTTTAGGGTTTCCCCTCCTTATGCGAGGCTCGAAGGGTGGTCTTGGAAAATTAACCACGTTATGGTGATAAGCGGTTTCTTTTCCTTTAGGGTATGAGTCAAAGTACCCCCTAAGTTCATCCTCCTCCTTGTCACCCTCCATAATTTCTAATACCTTATAATCCCCTTCCTCAAGATCATCATCCGAATCACTTGTGGTTGAATCACTATCTAAAGGGTGATCAGATTCCTTAAGGGCATCTTTGAGTGTATTTTCAATTATCATATTTAATTTCCTAAGTTCTCCAATTTCGCTCATGATACGGGCTCGAAGTTGGTTAGCAGAGGCTGGGTCAAGCAGTGGGTATTTGTTTTGTGGTGAGGTATAGTTTGGTGGTTGGTTATCTCCTTCCATGATGAAAAGTGATGGGTGTTACGAACAAGGTCACGAAGAAGGGGATAGACTTAGAAAGCTAAAATGAGAAAAAGTTTACTTGATAGGAATCAAGCAAAGAAACCTAAGCGAGGTGGACTACTAACTAGCTATTCTATTCCCGGCAGCAACGCCAAAAACTTGATAACGCTACGCGTCGTTCGGGGTCAAGGAAACTTCCTTTTCTTGAGCAAGTTTTATAACACCCTAGGCGATGAACCTAATCGTTGTAGTGTAGTAATTAGGGTAAGCCACGGGTATTGATATCGTTCTCTGGGGAATAGGAATGCTAGTAAAGTTACTACGCTAAGGTTGAGGTTGAGGAAGATTATTTTTATCTTTTATGTTTTTTAGAAATTGGAAAGGTACGAATCTCGGGTATTGGATTTGGGGGTTGGTATTGCTACCGATTACTCTACTATTATCTAATTATCTAAGCTAAGGTTGTGATAGTCTATGTCTAATTGATGTGTACTCGTATGATAGTTTAAAGATGTGTTTACTTAGGTTTTATTACTCCTTAATTATCTCCTATTGATGGTTGATTTGTCACGTACTTATTCCTAGTTGCGTTGTGATTCTAAGGCTATAGGGCGTGCTTGTTTCCCTAACTCTTTGAAATTACCAAAGGGTCTTGTTTACAAATCCTCTAGTGATTTATAGACGCCTACTCTACGGTTGTCCTTGAATACTTTATCCTACAATTACCTAGATAATTATATTCTAAAGTTCACAAAGAAAAGTCAAGCATTAAGTACACAAGAATAATCTAGCGCACTCTAGATCATTAGTCAACTAAGATAAGTATCAACCAATCAATATTCAATAATTAAGTTTCATATTCCTAGCAAACACACAAATAAATTAGCCGGACATGGAGAACATGCAAGCATACACACAAATAATCAAAGACATAATTAAATTAATGAAGTAAATACTTATCTTGATGTATAATAGGGTTTAGAACCTAAAATACTGCACAAGAAAGCCTTGGTTCGGTTTTAGGTTTTACTCCAAAAGACTACACACAAAACCGAAAAATTCGGATTCTATATATAAGATTACATCTGCGGCGTCACCTTATGTTTCGTGGCCGCCGTGTCGTCGTCATTAGGGTTTCGTCTTGGCCACGTAAACCTTGCGGCGGCGTCACCTTATGACCGTGTGCGCCGTCCCTTGACTCTGACGCCGTCTTGGGCGCATCTAGGCCGTCCCGAGTAGCGACGGCCTATTCCTTTAGAACTGGCGTCGTCCCTTGAAAACATGCAATTTTGCCTCGAGCCGTCAGAAAATCCCTTACCGACGGCCCGCGAGATATGCGATGGCGCGTCGCCTTATGTTTCAATGACTTTGAGTGTCTCGATTCGACTTTGGCCATTTTCTTCGTATATTCGCCTTTTCGTCCAAATAAGCATCATTCCAAATTTTGCCTTCAAGAGACCTAAAAAGTGAAAAGGAACGATATTAAGCAATAACGGATACAAAAGTGATCGAAAATGGGCTTAAATGACCCCTCAAAAAGGTACCTTTTAAAACCTTATCAGTGTGCAGGTTGAGCAAGAAGAACAAGTGGAGGAAATCTCGACAAGATCATAAGTCGAGATTAGTGGAGCAATGGACATGATTGGAGACGTCCAATGGATGCCCGTTGATGATGGTTGCATGAGTCTAACTTAAAGACTCGAGGGAGATAAAGAAAAGTGCTCGTCGGGAGACTACCCGTCCCTATCCTAGATTTAGTTTTTGATTTTATTTTTCTTAAACCTTTTTGGATATTTTTGGTAATTTTTGGATTTTGTTTTGGGTTTGGTATGTTTTGTTATGTTGTTTGCAGGTATAAAGACCAAGGATAGATCATAGGAGTTCGATAACTCCTCTTGATTACGTAGGAAGAAGTTGAAATTTTGGGCACTACAACATCGAGATAGTAATTACGGCGTAATGGGCGATCCATTT